>OZ038393.1:3724661-4014661 GCA_964036045.1 Eutreptiella sp. 'Long Island Sound 2002' | reverse complement strand
GGGGGGGGGGGGGGCGCTGCTGCTCGCATAACAGGCCAATCACCGCCACACCGCTACACCGCTACACCGCTACAACAACAATAACAACAACAACAACAACGTCTGGAACCAGTTTGTGCGAAGCACGGGGCTTGGGTACCACCCCAGGGATGAGACCCTTGCATAGACTACTTTCAGCTGCTACCTACCTACGGTGCCTGTTGGCCTTTACGCACACATGCATGGGCGCTCTGACAGTGTTGTGTCTAGTGTCCCCTCCAACTGCGTACCACAGTCCCTGGGCATACAATCATCCCGAACCAACTGCAGCCAAACCCGTGAGGCAGCCACTGCTCTGGAAACCCGGGTCATACGGCACTCCACAGACCTGGGGCTCACCGAGCGCACAGAACATCTCGGCATAGGCCTGAAAACTCAGGCTGTTGGGCTGCAGGCCAAACTCACGGTACTTGGTCTTCCAGAAGGCGATGGCCTCCTGCCGCTTCAGAGCTGCGGCTCGCACGCGCAGCAATGCATTCAGAGTGGTCACGCTGGGCCGAATGTCTTTCTGGGGACAAGGAGAGTGACGTCGCACAGGCGCTGCTTCTGCCCCTTGACGCCCCTCCCACGCTGGGGCCGGCAATGCTTCACACAAGGTCGTTCCCAAGGCCATGGAGTTTGGAGGGGGCAGGGGGGTCGTGGGGGCCCGAGTACGGGGACACAAGCCCCATCCCCTGCCCGGCCGCAACCCCCAGTTGCCTGACAGGGGCTGGACCGGGAAACGGCCCACAAAATTTTGGGTTTTGACAAAAATTTTGCCCCCCCCCCCCCCCTCCCAAACACGTGCAACTCAAACTGATCATTGCGGCGCGGCGATGTGTTTGAGTTGTACATGTTGGGCCTGTGCCCGCTATTCCTGCGCGTCTGATGCGTGGGCTTTTTGGGGGTGCTTTGGCCGCATTGTGCCGGGCCGGCGTGTGCTTGGTCCGTGGCATCCTTGGCATGCCAGGGATAGGATGCCGCTGTGTCGTGCTTTGGCAGCATCCACCGGTAGTTAGGATAATGGGTGTGTGTCACCGATCGTGACGTCTTTATTTTTTTTCTAGTGTCTCAGCAACAGAACCACGACCAGTGCGGTAGAGGAAAGAGTTGGCCCTTACTTCTTTCATCCTCCGTGGGAGTTTTTTGTCCTGTTTTCTTCCTGTCTTTTTGTTCACCCGCCCCGAATGCCTCGGACTTTTCGGTGTTCACAAAAAGTGTGAAGTGCAAACAGCAGCAGCAATAGCGTGCGGCATAAAGTAGAGTGGAAATGCCAAGAGGTGACGTCAAATGCGACAGCGCGCCGGATAACGGCCACGCAGCAGCACTAAAGAGGTGCGATGATGAGTTTCCTGTCCAGCACCCGGATTGTTCTGGCGACCGCAGGAGCACCTTTTCTGGGAAGTTGTGGCCATACAAGGTGCAGAAGTGGAGCCCTTCTTGATCAAACTCAACACCCAATTGATAAGAAATAATTCGAGCTGCTGGGAATTTTTTTGATTTTTTTTTGAAATTTTTGAAATTTTGGGGGGGGAAAAAAAGGCCAGAATATTGCCAAGAATAAAGCATTCGCAAAGCAATGCAACCCACAGCAGCAGCCCTTCAGCATATCTGTTTGGTAAATGAGGCCAAGAAATGTCACACAACCAGAAATGCACGCCCCAGAGAGGTTGACAGGCACACGCCTCCCCGACTGTGCTACCATAATTGATCTGCCTGTAGACACTGTGGCAACCGCAAAAAGCAACGTTCCGGTAGAACATTCCGGCAAGTCCGGTCGCCGGAGCGGGGGGAGGGGGGGCTGCAGGCAGGGCTGTGCTTAGGGGCGGTGTTGGGGGGGGGGGGGGGTCTGGGACCCAAAAGTTTGTGGGCCAAAAATGGCCTGATCAGATTGTCCTGACGGTAAATTTCGTTGCTTCCCACGATGGTTACTTTGGTCTGGGGGGGAGGGGTCCGGGGGGGGGGGGGGGGCAAAAAGAAATATGCACAGGCCTGGCTGTGGGGGATGCTTTGGGTGAACCCGTTGTTTGGGGCACCGTGCGCTTTTGGTGTGCCCTCCTCCCTCTCCCTCCCTCACCCATTGGCTCAATCACTCACTCACTCCCCCTCCCTCCCTCCCTCACTCGCTCACTCACTCACTCGCTCGCTCGCTCACTCAATCACTCGCTCAATCACTCAGTAACTCACCCGATCACTCACTCGCTCGCTCGCTCGCTCGCTCGCTCAATCCCTCGCTAAATCAGTCAGTAACTCACCCGATCACTCACTCACTCACTCGCTCGCTCGCTCGCTCGCTCAATCACGTAGGCACAACACACACACACACACACACACACACACACACGCAGGAGGAGGAGGAGGAGGAGATGCGGTCCCCCGGTAGGGCGCACCCACTCGCCAGCGCCATCGTGCCTGCCGGCCCTCATCGATCTGGGCCGTCGATGCGATGGGGGGGGGGGGGCTAACCGCACGCACCGCACCGCACCGCACGCACGCACCGTCAGCATGTGTTCAAAGGTTTCATCAGCAACGGCAATGGCTCGATCCACATCGACGTCACGGTCGTGCCTGGCCATTTCCTTGGAATACTCGGATTGGCGCGACGGTGCAGAGGCGTACGTGTGCAGGATGCCATTGTAGACCTGGCAATGACATGGAACAGGCACAGGAGTACAGCACCCACCCACGACACACCAATCGATGGTCGCGAAGGGCAACGGGCCCACGCCAGTGCGTTGCCCCGACAGGCGCGTATGGACACGGCTGTGCAGCCCAAAGACCGCCCCAATGGATGGGGGCGGGTGGGCAGGCGTTCGACGGGTGCCGACTGCAGAAAGCAACTGGGTGGGGCAGCGGTGACAGCGATGGCGTAAACGAGGACCGGCCGGCACTGCCCGCAACCATTCGGTTTCCCCCGGGCCCTGGGCAGTGCAGCAATACCGTGCCAGTGGTAACGTTTCGCGGAGTACTAATTTGTACGTTGGGTGTTTTGAATTTTGTGTATGGGGGGTTATGCCACCCCACCACCACCACCACCACCACCACCACCACCACCACCACCACCACCACCACCACCACCACCACCACCACCACCACCACCACCACCACCACCACCACCACCACCACCACCACCACCACCACCACCACCACCACCACCACCACCACCACCACCACCACCACCACCACCACCACCACCACCACCACCACCACCACCACCACCACCACCACCACCACCACCACCACCACCACCACCACCACCACCACCACCACCACCACCACCACCACCACCACCACCACCACCACCACCACCACCACCACCACCACCACCACCACCACCACCACCACCACCACCACCACCACCACCACCACCACCACCACCACCACCACCACCACCACCACCACCACCACCACCACCACCACCACCACCACCACCACCACCACCACCACCACCACCACCACCACCACCACCACCACCACCACCACCACCACCACCACCACCACCACCACCACCACCACCACCACCACCACCACCACCACCACCACCACCACCACCACCACCACCACCACCACCACCACCACCACCACCACCACCACCACCACCACCACCACCACCACCACCACCACCACCACCACCACCACCACCACCACCACCACCACCACCACCACCACCACCACCACCACCACCACCACCACCACCACCACCACCACCACCACCACCACCACCACCACCACCACCACCACCACCACCACCACCACCACCACCACCACCACCACCACCACCACCACCACCACCACCACCACCACCACCACCACCACCACCACCACCACCACCACCACCACCACCACCACCACCACCACCACAGCAGAAAACGTTTCCTGAGGGAAAAAATAAGATTTATCGGAGGGGCCCGAAGTTGGAGGCCGATTCTGGGTACACAAACTATTTTTGGGCCTCTGACCCACCCACCCCAGGTTGTTGCCACTAACCCATGGACTGACTGTGGCGCTGCGCACCGGTCTTGGGCCCATGCACCAAACAGTCCTACTGCTGCTGTCCGCCAAACAGCCCGCCGTGGCCGTGTCTCTGTGTGCTGCGCTATGCATGTCTCGTGCGGTGCAACGAACCTGCCGGCGCCCCACGACCCCAGGGAGAAGGATTTGGGTGCGCACCGTCTTGTACGGGGCACTTTGGGGGGGTATGCCCACCCCCCATAATCCACACAAGCTCAACCGCATCCTCTACCTTAGAAAATAGCGAGCAGGGTCCTGGAGACTGCCCGCAAATGGGGTGTTTGCGGTGTGGGGGGTGGGCAACCACCACACTGGCGATGGCGGGGACTCCAGCTACGACCCCACTGCCACCTTTCGGCTGCAGATGGCAGTGTAACCGGCCAATACAATGTTATCTCCTCTCATTGATCGATGGTTGGTTCAAACTGACCTCCAGAAGCAGGCCATGGGCAGGGCCAAGGTCGCTGCCCGGGTCTATAACACAAGTAAAACAAATCGAAAACGGCTTCGCTGCCCTGGGCCTCCTCAGCAAACAAACATGACGGGAACCAATTGGCTTTGGAGAAAGCAACCCCCTTCACGTACGTTGACTACATCAGAGAAGGCCAGCGCGTCTCCGTACTCGTCCTCCGCAGCGCCACTCCCACCGGGTCAAACTCACAGGACAGCACACAACAAATATGGCACGAGGCGCCCGAGGGAGCATTGAGGACCTGACCTGAGACACACCCACCTGTAACCCCCCGTGTGACATTCCGTCGGGTTGTTGTTCCTTTACGGGGTCCTGGACAGTCCCCCGGTCTTCCCTTCGCATGTTGCGTCGGGTCGCTGCTTTCTGTCGGCCGCTGCGGCCGGTGCTCTTGCTGGTGTCGTTTCCGCGTTCGCGGAGCCCAATGGTTGGTGTGTTGGGTGTGCTGAATGTGGCATGGTGTGCCGTTTGCGCGTCAGCGGCGCCCAATAATTGGCGTATTGGGGGTTGTGCTGGTTGTTGCCGGGGTCGTTTGACTGTTTTTGCTGTCCATGCGCCTCTGTCCACAGGCCGTCCGTAGCCTGCCTCGCTGTGTTTCTGTGTGTGTGAGGCCCAGGTGCCCTGTTCCTCCACGCGCTGTCCCGGCCGTCCACCATATGTCCTTTTCCCCCTCACGGCTGGTCTGCCCCCAATGGGCTCCCGCTCCTGTTGCGCAAACAGCCCATCTGGGCTGCGGAAGACACCCCCCACCTGATGCCGGTTGAGCAGGGGTTGCCCTGGTGTACCTGTAACCCCCCCCCTTGACCCTGCCATTCCGGGGTGTTGCAGCTGGGGACTGGGGATTAGAGGGACCTGCAGCCCCGGGCGACCCCTCAAAAGCTGGTCTGAGTACGGCTGGGCTGCGCTCTGTGGGTAAGTAGCTGTCACCAGCACTCATTCGGCTTTGGGCTTATGGGCAAGGGGACGATGGCGGAAGGGGAGGGGGTTGTGCAGACGTAGGGTAAAAACACACAAAATTGGCTCATGGACTTGGGTGCCCATTTTCTCAACCCCCCCCCCCCCCGGAGCAACTTTCTGGTCGCCCTTGAGGGTGGCATTAGCCTTCGAATGGACATTGGCATTCGCATTAGAATTGGAATTGCCATCGGCCTTCGGGTGGGCCTGACATGGGCGATGGACCGGCACCCCATGCCCATTCCTGCAGCACCTGCAAATCCGGCTGCACGCCCGCTCGCTGCATCCTCTGCACCCACCGCTTGATGGCCTGCACGTCGCCATTTGCGGCGATGGCCCAGAAGACAAGCGAGAAGGTGTGGACGTCCGGCAGATATCCATAGCCCTCCATGCGCAGCTGCACTTCCTCCACCTCCCGCAGCATGCCCTGACGGCTGCTGTACAACAGCATCATGGCATGGAAGGCGTGCCGGGTGGGCAGCAGCCCGGCCACGTGCTCCATCTCCTCGAACAGATTGCACCCCTGGACGCATCAAAACGGGGATGGACATCAACGGACGTGCACCCGGGCCCTGCCTGTGCCTCCGCCTGCACATGCACAGACACATCGACGTCCACCCCGTATCAAACTTCCATGACCACATAGCACCCTATAGTATGCATACAAACCTGCACACCATACCGTACCGTACCGTACCATATCGTACTGTCCCCATACCGCACCGTACCATACCATACCATACCATACCATACCATACCATACCATACCATACCGTACCATACCATACCATACCATACCATACCATACCATACCATACCATACCATACCATACCATACCATACCATACCATACCATACCATACCGTACCGCACCGTACCATACCGTACCGTACCATACCGTACCGTACCGTACCGTACCGCACCGTACCATACCGTACCGTATTGTACCGTACCGTACCGTACCGTACCATACCGTACTGTACCGTGCCCTACCGTACCATACCATACCATACCGTACCGTACCGTACCATACTGTACCATACCATACCATAGAGCGGAGTCCCCCCCGGCGAATCCGAGGTTCTTCCTCGAAGGGGCCCACGGGCCCAGGGGACGCCACCGGGTTTTTTCGGCCAAGCCGGACGAGGCTCCCACCGGCAACCCCCCCCCACGTGGGTGGGTGCACACAACAACCGCCAGCCCCCCCCCCCCCCCCCCCCACGACCCCCCCCACAAAGGGACTCCGGCGCGGAGGGTTGGGGATATAGTCCCATGCCGCGCGGCCATGAATAGACATGGCCCTACACCGGGCAATACACGCCCAACCCCCCCCCTCGCTCAAGAGGGGCCCCCGTCGTTCCCCGGGCAGGGAGCCACCCCCCCCCCTCCCAAGGAACGGCCGCCCTCGGGGGCCCTCGCCCAGCCCCCGAGGGCCTCTCGGGGTTCGCCCCCGAGCCCGCCCGGCCCTTCCACGCCCCCCCTCACCAGCCGCAGCCCAGAGGCCCGCCCGGTCTCCCCCGCGCCGGCCCACGACCGCCAGGGACCCGGACACCAGAGCCCCGGTGCCCAGCCCCGCCCGCCCTTGTTTCGTTATACAGGCAGTGCGGGCCGCCAGGAGAGCGGAGGGGCCCCGCACTGCCCCGAGCGCCCCCCCCCCACACCAGCTGGCGCTAAAGGCCTAGAGGCGCCTGGCGGGCTGTTGTGCAGGGGGGGACAGGCGGCCGGGCGCTTCGTGCCCGCCCCCAACAGGGGTCTGTGCCCACGGCACCGGGCACAGACACCCGTTGGGGGGTTACCACTCCACCACCCACCACAGCACCACGGCCACAGGAAGGAGGTAATAGCCCCGGGCAACGGCCTCCCCCAGGCCGAGGGAAGGTGCCGACCGCCAGGCTCATCCTGGCCCCCGCTTCCTCTTCATGGTCATCCCCCATGGCCGTCCCGGCCCACAGTCCCCGCGGCGGGTAAGTTCCTGAGGTAGAAACCTAAGAACTTCGGTGACGGAAACACGCCCCCCCCCCCACACCATGGCGCCCCCCCCCCCCCGTCCGTCGGCACACGCCCGGCCAGCGTGACGCCGGCCGACTGCTCCCTTGCGCCCTGCCCAGGGAGAGCGTGTCTGGCAATTTCTCCCGCCAGCACGTGCTGGGTGCCACAACAACAACAACAACAACAACATACCATACCATACCGTACCATACCGTACCATACCGTACCATACCATACCATACCGTACCGTACCGTACTGTACCGTACCGTACCGTACCGTACCGTTTCGTACCATACCACACCGTACCGTACCGTACCGTACCGTACCATACCATACCGTACCGTATTGTACCGTACCGTACCGTACCATACCATACCATACCGTACCGTACCATACCATACCATACCATCCCGTACCATACCATACCATACCGTACCATACCATACCATACCATACCATCCCGTACCATACCATACCGTACCGTACCATACCGTACCATACCATACCATACCGTACCGTACCGTACTGTACCGTACCGTACCGTACCGTACCGTACCGTATCGTACCATACCACACCGTACCGTACCGTACCGTACCGTACCGTACCATACCGTACCGTACCGTACCATACCGTACCGTATAGCGGAGTCCCCCCCGGCGAATCCGAGGTTCTTCCTCGAAGGGGCCCACGGGCCCAGGGGACGCCACCGGGTTTTTTCGGCCACGCCGGACGGAGCCCCCACCGGCGACCCCCCCCCCCCCGCATGGGTGGGTGCACACAACAACCGCCAGCCCCCCCCCCCCCCCTCAGCCCCCCCAAAAAGGGACTCCGGCGCGGAGGGTTGGGGATATAGTCCCATGCCGCGCGGCCATGATTCGACATGGCCCTACACCGGGCGATACACGCCTGCCCCCCCCCCTCGCTCAAGAGGGGCCCCCGTCGTCCCCCGGGCAGGGAGCCACCCCCCCCCCCCAAGGAGCGGCCGCCCTCGGGGGCCCTCGCCCAGCCCCCAGGGGCCTCTCGGGTTTCGGCCCCGAGCCAGCACAGCCCTCCAGCCCCTCCCCCCCCCAGCCGCAGCCCAGGGGCCCGCCCGGTCTCCCCCGCGCCGGCCCGCGAACTCCCGGGACCCGGGCACCAGAGCCCCGGTGCCCAGCCCCGCCCGCCCCCCCGGTATCCATCCGGCGGGGCCCGTCCCGGTCCGGTTCGGCCGCGAGGGGACGGTGTGGCACTCCCCCCGCCTCCACCAGGATTCGCCCCCGTGGATGGTGCTCGGCGGGATTCGTCCCCGCCGAGCGGGGTGCGGGCCCCATCGCCGTCCGCAGCCCCCCCGTCACCAGCAGCGCCCCGGGCTCCCCGGCCGACTTTGGCCAGCCCCGGCCGCGCACCCGCTACGGACGGCCACACGGTGACGCTTGGCGGCCGAGCGCACGGACCCCCTTCCCCCCGAGCATGCGCGCGCACGCCCCCTCCACGCCCCCCCCCCCCCCTCTCCCCGCACACGCCGCCCCTCCCTCCCTGTCCCCTCCCTTCCTTTTCGCCTCACAAGTGCAGCAAGAGAACCAACCTCGCGTCGTGACGTCAAGACAACTACGGGCCCCCCACCGCCGGCGGGGGTCCCAGGCCTACTCCCTCTCTCCTGCACCCCCCTCCCCCTCGTCCCCCTCCGGCTACCCCCTGTAGCCGCATGACAACGCGTGTGTCACACTCCTCCCCCTACGCACCTCCCGCCCCTTGCCCACATCAGGCCCCTATGCGTCAGCAGCACTTGGGCACATGGTACTGTGCAGCACTGTGCGTCCTGACCCACAATATCAGGCAGTGCCACAGGGTGCAGAGTGCCTGATCGTCTCCGCAAGTTGGACTGCGGGCAAGCACAGTCACATGAGGCTGGTATGCCCTCAGCTGGGCCACGCCCCAGCGGCGCCCCACACATCGCCCCGGCGTGACCCCACACTGCGTGTCAGCGCAGTCCCGGCCCTCGGCCCCCCACCTGCCGCGCCCTCCCCGGCCCCGCAAGCCAAGGCCGCACCAACTGTGCTGTGCAGGCCCCACGGGACACGGGCAGTGCCCCTCCGCGCCCGCCCTCGAGCGGTCCGGGCAGTGCGCAGCCACAGCACCCTGAGCGGTCCCGGCGGCCGCTACACCTGCGGTGAGCCAGTGAGCCACCCTCCAGCCCTGCTCCACGGGGCTCCCCAGCATAACCGTGCGCTCCGGGCAGTGAGCAGCTACGGCACCCTAAGCGGTCCCGGCGGCCGCTACACCTGCGGTGAGCCAGTGAGCCACCCTCCAGCCCTGCTCCACGGGGCTCCCCACCATAGCCGCAGGCTGCGCACCAGCGCGACCCCACGCTGCGCCCCCTGTGCAGCCGCATGCGGCGCTGCATCACAGACCCACGCCGCGCCCCAACGCAGCTGCGTGCTGCGCGCCTCCGCAGCCTCGTACTGCGCCCCTGCGCAGCCGCTGCGCCCCAGCGCAGGGAATAGACCATACATATACCCAGCCCCCTCCACCCCCTTACACCACCTTCGCACAGGGAGTAGCCCCCTCCCCTGTCGTGGGGGAGCGGCGGCTGGAAGCAAGGGGAGTCCGGGCCCCGCATGTCCCCGGACAGGTGGTCCCTCCATCCTGCCCCCCCTCCTCCACCGCTTCTCACAGGTCGGGTCACCCTCCCCCCCGCAGCGGGGGAGGGCTCAAGGGTGACATCCAGAGGTGGCCCCACCCTCCTCCACGCGCGCACGCAGGCCCCCCCCCCCGACGCGGCGGACCCCCCCCCCCCCTCGGTCGTCGTCAGCGCCCGCCCGGCCAGCGTAACGCCGGCCGACTGCTCCCTTGCACCCTGCCCAGGGAGAGCGTGTCTGGCAATTTCTCCCGCCGGCACGTGCTGGGTGCCTCAACAACAACAACAACAACAACATACCGTACCATATTGTACCGTACCGTACCGTACCATACCATACCATACCGTACCGTACCATACCATACCATACCATCCCGTACCATACCATACCGTACCGTACCATACCGTACCGTATTGTACCGTACCGTACCGTACCGTAGCATACCATACCGTACCGTACCATACCATACCATACCATCCCGTACCATACCATACCGTACCGTACCATACCGTACCATACCATACCGTACCGTACCGTACCGTACTGTACCATACCATATTGTACCGTACCGTACCGTACCATACCACACCGTACCGTACCGTACCGTACCGTACCGTACCATACCGTACCGTATTGTACCATACCATACCGTGTTGTACCATACCATACCGTACCGTACCATACCATACCATACCATACCGTACCATACCATACCGTACCGTACCATACCATACCGTACCGTACCATACCGTACCATACTAGCGGAGTCCCCCCCGGCGAATCCGAGGTTCTTCCTCGAAGGGGCCCACGAGCCCAGGGGACGCCACCGGGTTTCACGGCCACGCCTGACGGAGCTCCCACCGGCGACCCCCCCCCCCCCGCATGGGAGGGTGCACACAACAACCGCCAGCCCCCCCCCCCCCCCCTCAGCCCCCCCGAAAAAGGGACTCCGGCGCGGAGGGTTGGGGATATAGTCCCATGCCGCGCGGCCATGAATCGACATGGCCCTACACCGGGCGATACACGCCAGCCCCCCCCCTCGCTCAAGAGGGGCCCCCGTCGTCCCCCGGGTAGGGAGCACCCCCCCCCCCCTCAGGGAACGGCCGCCCTCGGGAGCCCTCGCCCAGCTCCTGGGGGCCTCTCAGGGTTCGCCCCCGAGCCCGCCCGGCCCTTCCACGCCTCCCCTCACCAGCCGCAGCCCAGAGGCCCGCCTGGTCCCCCCCGCGCCGGCCCACAGCCACCAGGGACCCGGGCCCCGGAGCCCCGGAGCCCGGCCCCGCCCGCCCCCCCGGTATCCATCCGGCGGGGCCCGTCCCGGTCCGGTTCGGCCGCGAGGGGACGGTGTGGCGCTTCCCCCCGCCTCCACCAGGATTCGCCCCCGTGGATGATGCTCGGCGGGATTCGTCCCCGCCGAGCGGGGTGCGGGCCCCTCCGCTGACCGTGGCCCCCAGCACCGCGGGCGCCCCGGGCTCCCCGGCCGACTTTGGCCAGCCCCGGCCGCCCCTCTTCCCCGGTCAGCCGAACGGTGGCGCTCGCGGCTGAGCACACCGCAACCCCTCCCCCTCACGCGCGCGCCCGCCAACCGGCCCACGCCCCCCCCCCCCCCTCCCCGCGTGCACACCAGGCCCCTCCTCCCCTCCACACCCCCTCTCCTTCTGCACAGGTTGCCGACGCCACCGAGGTGGGCTTCCGCAGCCGCCGACGGGCGGACGCCTGGCCGACGAGGGGACCCCCCACACGCGGTGGGGGTCCAGGCCTTGCCCCCCCTTCCCCCTGCTGCATGCATCATGGCGTTGCATGAGTCATACCTCCCTCCCTATGCACCATGTGTCATGGCCGCGAGTGGCCTTTGCCTCCCCTCCCCCACCGAAACCGCACGGGGGGGGCCGAAGGCCCCTGGGTGGGGCCCCCAGAACCCCTGCAACCGCGCCTCCCGACTGGAGGGTGGTGGGGCCCGCCGGTGCGCGGTACGAGCCCCCGCCACCCTCCATCCACCTGCCGCGACCCCCTGACCCCCCCCTGCCCCCCCCCTGTCCCCCACCCCGGCTGGGGCGGCGCGGCCCGCGCGTGCGGTTCGAGCCCGCGCCGCCCCTTGTTGCATTATACGGGCAGTGCGGGCCGCCAGGAGAGCGGAGGGGCCCCGCACTGCCCCGAGCGCCCCCCCCCACGACAGCTGGCGCTAGAGGCCTAGCAGCGCCTGGCGGGCTGTTGTGCAGGGGGGGCGAGGCGGCCGGGCGCTTCATACCCGCCCCCAACGGGGGTCTGTGCCCACGGCACCGGGCACAGACGCCGGTTGGGGGGTACCACACCACCACCCACCACCGCACCACGGGCACAAGGGAGAGGTAATAGCCCCGGGCATCGGCCTCCCCCAGGCCGAAGGAAGGTGCCGACCGCCAGGCTCATCCTGGCCCCCCACTTCCTCTTAATGATCATCCCCCTTGGCCGTCCCGGCCCACAGTCCCCGCGGCGGGTAAGTTCCTGGGGTCGAAACCTAAGAACTTTGGTGACGGAAAAATAGGCCGTGGTTTCGCACCCAGCCGGCGTGGGGAGCCTCCGCCCCCACGGGGCCCCAGGGCACCCCGGCCATCCCAGCCGGGGATAACCCGCCGCCAGCGCCCCATTCCCCCGCCCCAGGCTCTCCGGCCTCAGTCCCCGAGCAGTCTTCACCCTCATCACTTCCTCGTAGTAAGACACCGGTAGCAGGACACACCCACCACCACCACACGCCACCGACCCCCAGAGCCCAGCTCTGGACCGCCCACCCCGACCAACCCCCCCCACCCTCATCACGCACCACGACTGTCGCCCACAGCCGTCAACGGACCTCCCACCCCCCCGCACGCCGTGTGTCGGACCCTCCCTTGCTCCGCTCCCCACAGGCACCATGGCACACCCATTCTCAGCTCTGTCCCCCGACCTCCAGCGCGAACAGTTGACGGCGGCCGACGCCTGGCCCCTCCTGTCCATCGCCCTGGACTCCCAACAACCCCCACGCCTGCTGGCCTCTGCGCGCCACATGCCGGCAAATGTGGACGTCCTCTCCATCCCCCTCGCCGGCTCCCCCATCGAAGCCAGCCCCCTTCTCTGGTGGTTCGCCTTCACCGAGCAACTCACCGAGAACGAGATATCCCTCCTCACCACACACCACGACGCCTCGTGGCTCCCCTACGCCTCCTGCATGAGCGCCCTCATCGACTGGGGCGCTCGTGCCTCCACCCTCGACCAGGCCACTCTCGCCTCGGCCGCCCTCGCCCACATTTCCCCCTTCTCCCCCGACCTCCCCCCCTCCATCCCCTTCCGCCGCCTCCTGGACCTCCTCGCCTTCGAGGAGGCCATCAAGCCCAAGGTCGCCCGGGTCGCCCTGCTCCATTGGCTAGCGACCTGGGCGGCCCAGCGGACCGGCTCCCGGCTGGCCTGCCCCCCCCTCAGCTGCGTCTTCGACCCCGCCAGTCCCCACGTCCGTGTCCCCGCCCCTTGCCCCCTGTCAGCCCAACGGTGGTACACCGAGTTGAACCATCGGAAGGATGATGGTTCAATTCGCACCCCCAACATCTCCACCGCCATCACCGCAGCCGCCCGCCGCGCTAACCCGCAGGCAGAAGACCCTCCTGCGGGGCCCGGAGTCCCCGCCCCCGCCGCCGCCCCCGCACCCCCCAACGCTTCGCAACCCTTGTCCCAGCTTCCTCCCCGTCCCCAGCCCCCGCAGCCGGCCGCACCATCCCCGTCAGACTGGGAGACACTCTTCCAGGCTGGCCCAACCCCGAGCTCCCAGGACACGCTGACCCTGCTTGACGGCCTCTCCTCCGTCCCCGAGGCCGACGCCCACCACACGGCCATGTGCATTGTGGCTATGGGCAAGAACTGCCACCTGCCCCCCAGGACCGTGCAGCACCTCTCGGTCTCCACGTCCACCGCCGGCCTGGTGCTCGCCGCCAAGGGTGCCTGGCACTCCTGCCCCGACCTCCACAAGCCCACCCTCCGCCTCCACCTCAACAAGCTCCTCACCCTGGTCTCCCAACGGTACGGAGCCGCCGCCTCCTCCGCGGCCTCCCTGCCTGCCCTCCAGGCCATCCAGCCCCTCATCACAGCCGCTCAGGCCCATGCCGACACTCCCTGGCTGACAGCGGCCTTCACCATCGCCAGCGCCCCCTCCTTCCCCATAGAGGCCTACCAGGACCTCCAACACGTCTCCTCCGCCGACACCCTCCGCGCAGCCATCGCACGGCTGTGTGGCCGTCTATCCACCCCGGCCCAGTTCCAGGAACTCATCTCCTACACCAAAATTGCCCTCCCCCCCAGCTCCACGGCGGACCTGGACTGGTTCCACCTTGGCTCCTCCGCACCGCCAGCACCCTCCCTGCTAGCCCCTGGCGCCGCCGCCCCGCCCGCGCCACTCTCCGCCCCACCCCTCCTCGGCCAGCCCCCCCTCCCGGGCGCCCCCGCGCCCTCCGCCACCGGCGCCACCCCCGCCTCCTCGGTCCCCACCTTCGCCCCCGTCGGCTCCTCGCCAGCCACCACCGGCATCGTCCGCGTCTCAGGCCTCCGCCTAGGCCCGCACCCCTCCATGGCAGTCACCCTCACCCACAACCTGCAGACCGTCGTGTACGTCACTGACGCCGACGCCCGCCTCGGACACGCGTTCGCCTCCATCGCCCCCGCCCTGCACACCTCCCTCTTCGCCTCGCTGCCCACGCGCGTCATCCAGCACGGCGAGGGCTGGTCCCTTACGGTCCAGGGCAGACGGGACGATGGGCAACCTTGGCACGCCCCCGCCGCCACACTCAACACCCCCCCCTCCCACCGCCCGCCCGTCCCGGGCGACCCTCAGCCCCGTCCCGCCAAACGCAGCCGCCAGCAATCACCCCCCCGTTCCTCCCCCCGACGCTCCCCGCGGCACCATGGCCGCACAGCGCCCTCGGCCCCCACGTCAGGCGGGGCCGTCCGCGGCGCCATGTTCCCCAGTGCCCGCAGACACAACTGACTCGCCCTACCGGACACTCTCCCCGCCTCCAGCGCTCCCGACCTCCCGACCCTAGCCTGGGCGACCTTCCTCGCCTCCCACTTCCCCCGCCCACTCGACGCCCACCGCGCCGGGGCTGACCTCCTCTCCGGCCCGGAGCCCCGTCCCCAATCCCACGCCCGGGGGACCCCCCCCCGCGCACCCGCTACACCACCGGCCTCCGCCCCCCGTATATGCCTTCACTGCGGCACGCTGCGGCGCCCGGCCCTCACGCACTGCCCCGTGTGCACACACTCTGCTGACCTTCTCCCCCTTGGCCTCCCCCCGGCCGCCAACCTCCCCCCGGGCCCCCTCCGAGACCTCCTGCACACCGCCCAGGTCTCCACGTCGCTACCCCCCTCGCTCTGGCGTGGGGCTGGCTCTCCCTTACCCCCTCCCTCCCCGACCACTACATCGCCGCCCACCACTCCCTCGCGCACCAGCTGCTCCCGCACCCTCCTGACACCCCCACACTACTACGGTCCCTGGCCCGGTTCACCTTTCCCCTCTCCACACATGACCTCGCCGCCCAGTCCTCTGCCCTCCAGGAGGCATCGGCCGCCCGCGGCTACGTCTCTCGCGCTGCCGTCCTCTCCTCCCCCTCCATCACCTCCGCCACTCGCACAGTCCTCCGGCTGCCCTCCCCTCCCCTGGAACCGTTCCACGGCATCCTCCCCCACCCGGGGGCCACCCTCACGACCCACGAGGAACGGCTCGCCGAGGTCACGGCCCAGTCCCGATCCCAAACGGCCAACCGGCACGTCTCCGTGGACCACGCCTTCTTCGCCGCCCGCTGCACCCCGGACCCCTGGCTCCCCCTCCTACACCCGCCCACCGACCTCACTCTCCCCCTACTCCGCGACGCCCTCCGCGCGAACGCCCGACCAGAATCCCCCGCCTCCCTCCGGGCGTACGCCCTCACCCGCCAGTCCCCCCCCCTCATCACCACCGCCTCCCTCGCCCACCGCCGCATGGGCAAGCGCTCCCTCGCCGTGTCCACTGACAACGTGGCACGCGCAGCGCTCTTCCGCAGCGGCGGAGGCGTCCACCTCGGATTGCTACACCTCCTCCTCCAGCTCGAATCCGGCACCCCGGGCGTCTCCAACGAGACCGTCCGCTACGGCCTCTACAAGGGGAAACCCACCAAGCCACTCCCCCGGCACCTCACACGCTCCTTCCGCCCCGTCGACGTGGAGTCGGGCGTCTCCGGCGCAGCATCCGGCATCGCCACGACCCGCCTAGCCGCCGATCTCGAGCTCACCTCCACCTACACCCCCGCCTCCTTCGCCTACCGCCCAAGCCACTCCGCCCTCGGCCTCGCCCTCGTGGCCCGCGCCGCCGCCTACACCGCCCTCTCCACCCACGGCACCTGCGCCATCTGCGACTGGGACGAGTCTGACGCGTACCTCAGGGTACTGCGCCAGGACAACTCCCGCCTCTGCTCCCGCCTCCGCGCCACGTGGGACTTTGGCCCCTAGGCAGACGGCTTCTACAGCCGCCTGGTCATCCGCGTGGCCACCCGC
Organism: Eutreptiella sp. 'Long Island Sound 2002'; assembly: GCA_964036045.1. Lineage (NCBI taxonomy): Eukaryota > Euglenozoa > Euglenophyceae > Eutreptiales > Eutreptiaceae > Eutreptiella > Eutreptiella sp. 'Long Island Sound 2002'. The sequence continues at coordinate 3,998,075 of OZ038393.1, read as the reverse complement.
AAAGGGTTCGCCCACCCCTTCAGTACCGAGGAGGGGGGCAACCAAGGCGACGGGTTCGCCCAACTCCACTACCAGGCCCCCAGCCTGGTCATCACCAGGGCCATGCGCCCCAACACTTCCATCACCCTCCCCCTCACCATCCCCGGCCACTCAGCGTCCCTCCCCGCCACCCACCTCTCGTATAGCGACGACCGCCACTTCATCACCCCCTCCCTCACGGACGTGGCAGCCATGGCCACTGACTGCCGCGAGTGCTCTCGCCGCGCCGGCCGCATCATACACCCCGACAAGCAGGAGTTCTCCCTCATCGACTCCCGCCCAGGCCGGCCCACCCTCGTCACAGCCGACGTCCCGCAGCACACCGGCACCACCACCACCGCCCCCCCGGAAGTCGTCGGCATCCCCATCCTCCCCGATCTCCCCCTCCTCCGCGTCATCAACAAGTCCCGCGCGTCCCTCGACCGGGCGCGCAAGGCCAGCCGCAACCGCGAGGCCTGCCCCATACTCCAGCTCCGCTCCCTGCACGCCTTCGGCCTCTCCCCCCTCGACTACGTCACCTCGGGCGTCCTCGTCCCCCCCCCTCCCTCCGCCCCCATCAGACCGCCATCAACAATACATACCGCCACGCCTTCCGTCTGCCCCCCTGGGCACACTCGGCCTTCCTCCACCTCCCCCTCCAGCAGGGCGGTCCCGGCGCCCCCCTCCTAGCGTACCGGGCCCCCCTCAACCTCCTCCGCACTTACCTCCGCGCCTCTTGGGGCCCCAACACCCTCGCAGTAGCCGCCACGGCGTCCCTCATCTCCCCACGCCGCCCCACCCCCTGGCTCACCGAAGGTCCCGCCCTGGCACAGGCGCTCGCCCCCCTCGACATCACCGTCCACCTCCTCCCCTCCCCCCACGTACGCCCCGCCCCGCAGCACCACACCGGCTCGCTGGCCCCCCTCCGCTCCCTCCCCTATGTCGTGGTCGCATGCGACGGCAGCCAAGAGGGCACCCGCCTCGGCGCCGGCTTCCTCCTCTGGCACCCCCACCACGGCACTCTCTACCGCGGCTGGCTCGGCCTCCACGCCCTCGCCGGCCACTCCACCGACGCAGAGTGGATCGCCAAAATAGCCGCCATGTTCGCCCTCCGCGGCTGGTCCGGCGAAGCCCTCTTCGCCTCAGACTCCACCGCCTCCCAACTCTGCGACCTCACCCGCGGCCCGCCCCCCTCCTCCGCCCTCTCCATCCCGTACCGGGCGGCCCTCCTCTGCGCCTCCTTCCGCATGCACGAGGCCTGGCTCCCCGCGCAACACGACTCCGGCTCCGCCAGCCACCTCGCCACCCTCAACGCCGAAGCCGACAGCCTAGCCCGCCGCGGTCTCCGCGCCGCCTCCCCGTGGACCCTCCCCTGGTCCGCACTCTTCCACGGCCGCATCGTGGCGCTCCGTGAGGGCGCAATCTTCCTTAGCCCCGTGCGCGCCGCAGAGGCAGCGTATGCGGCCACCACCGCCCGCACCCACGCGCTGCACCTCCAGCCCCTGCCCCGAGGCTGGTCCTCCCACCTACTCCGCCTCGCGTATGAACGCGCCGAGATCCCGGCGCTGGCCCTCCACCGCATCATGCACCTCCGGCTACTGCACTCCCAGGACCACCCCCCCGGCTACGGAGGCGTGACGTGCCCCTTCTGTCACTGCCCCTACCCGGACTCCGCCGCCCACCTCCAGTACCACTGCCCCCCCCACTACGCCCTGCAGTTACTCCTCGCGTGGCGCCTGTTCACGCACCCGCCCATCCTGGCAGCCACTGCCGGCCACTCCCCCCGCCTCGTCACACCTTTAGAGATCCGCACGGCCACCACCGCAGTGTACCTCTCCGAGCACCTCCCAGCCGCCCCGCGACCCGGCCCCCCGACGCAGTTGGGGTTCAGTCTGCTTGGCATGTGGCACTCCTCCTCCCCCCACGGCGCCCCCCCTCTGCTGGACAGCGCCGGCCGGGAGGAACTGCTCCGCGAGCTCCTCTCCACCCTCAGCACGACGCACACGTCGCTAGCGTCACTCCTCCGCCGTGCCCCCTCCCACATCACCGCCCCGCCCCCCCCCCTCCCGCCACACGTCCCCACGCCGCCCTGCACCTAGCCCCACACACTGCGCCACAGCATCGCCCTAGTCTAGCTCCTCCGCCATTGCGCCACTTGGCGCCTCACAGTAGACCGCCGGCCTGTGGTCCCGCTCCCCCCGGCGCCACTCCCGGGGCCGCACCCGGCCCACGTCGTGTTCACCCCCACGTCGCGGGCCGCGGACGTCCTCCCACTCCTCGCCACCACCCCCCCCGGGCAACGCATACTGCTTGCCGCCAACCCCTCGGTCCTCAGTGAGGTCCTCATCGGGCACGCCGATGCCCTGCACGTGCGCCCGCTGCTGCCCGACCTGCACGTTGCGTACGCCCCCGGCACGCCCGTCGACCCCTCCGTGTGGGACTCTCAGTGAGGCCACCGGCCACCGGCCGGCCCGCACGCACCGCCCCGCGCTCGCCTCGGGCACTCGTGCCCGTGGACACCGCTACCCAAACGCCCGGCCCCGGCCTCAGCCCCCGAGCAGCGCTTCCTGCCAGCCGCAGGTCCCACGGCCAGCAGGGGGCCCCCGACAGGCACGCCGACACCCTTGCGCGTGCGCCCCCCGCAGCTTGGCCTGCACGGCGCGCTCCCCGGCACGCCCTCCGACCCCACTGTGTGGGGCTCTTGGGGCCTCTGCCGACCGCCGGCTGGGCCGCCCGCGCCTCCCAGCGACCGCCACGGGCCCCGCACCCGCACGGCGCCGCCTCCGCCTCGGCCGCCCGCCGCTACCCATGCGCCCGGCCCCGGCCTCAGCCCCCAGGCAACGCAACCTGCTCACCGCAGGTCCCTCGGCCCGCAGAGGGGCCCGCACCGGGCACGCCGACGCCCCTGCGCACGCGCCCTCCGCAGCTTGGCCTGCAGGACGCGCCCTCCCCCGGCACGCCCACCGACCCTACTGTGTGAGGCGCTCAGGGCCACTGCCGACCGCCGGCTGGACCGCCCGCACCCCCCGCGACCGCCACGGGCCCCGCACCCGCATGGCGCCGCGTCCGACCCGGCCGCCCGCCGCTACCCATGCGCCCGGCCCGGGCCTCGACCCCCCGCCGGCTGTGCCGCGCGGCCTCCCATAAGCAGGACACAGGGACAGGCACCAGGGGACAGCACCTGAACCGAACACGTCACGCCAGCAACTGTATACCCATGATCGTGCTCTTGTGCTCCCGCCCTTGTGCCCTCCCTCCCCCATGACCGACGCGCGCGCGCGCCCGCACTACCGGGGACGAGGCGGCCACACCACAGCACCAGCAAAGGTTACTAGGCGCCGGCAGACAGCAACTCCCAGGCCTCCCCTCGCCCCCGTAGAAGGCTAGAAGCACGGGCCAGCGCCCCCGGCCACGCCACGGCCGCACACGAGGAACGGCCACCTCGGCGGGATGTTCGGGCAAGGCGCGGAATGTCCGTGGACCCGGGCGTGCCTTCCCCACCCCAAGGTCACCGCCCCGCCCTCCACCCCCACCACAGCCGCTTCGCATAGGACGAGTAACTCTCCCCCCGCGAGACGGGGGAGGGCTCCAGGGTGACTTCCACAGGTGGCCCCACCCTCCTCCACGCGCCCCCCCCCCCTCCCACTCCACGGCGCCCCCCCCCCCCCCCCCCCCCCCCGGTCGTTGTCGGCACACGCCCGGCCAGCGTGACGCCGGCCGACTGCTCCCTTGCGCCCTGCCCAGGGAGAGCGTGTCTGGCAATTTCTCCCGCCGGCACGTGCTGGGTGCCTTCACAACAACAACAACAACAACAACGTACCGTACCGTACCGTACCGTACCGTACCGTATCATACCGTACCATACCGTACCGTACCGTACCGTACCGTACCGTACCGTACCGTACCGTACCGTACCGTACCGTACCGTACCGTACCGTACCGTACCGTACCGTACCATACCGTACCTTATCGTACCGTACCGTACCGTACTGTACCGTACCGTACCGTACCGTACCGTACCGTACCGTACCATACCATACCATACCGTACCGTACCGTACCGTACCGTATTGTACCGTATTGTACCGTACCGTACCGTACCGTACCGTACCGTACCGTACCGTACCGTACCGTACCGTACCGTACCGTACCGTACCGTACCGTACCGTACCATACCATACCATACCATACCATACCATACCATACCATACCATACCAATACAATACCAATACAATACCATACATAAACACAATACAATACCATACAATACCATACAATACAATACCATGCCATACAATACCAATACCATACCAACACCCATGCCAATGCCAATGCCAATGCCAATGTGAATGCCAATATCAATACCAACACAAACACAAACACAAACATAAGCACAAGCTCAGAAGAAGCAGAGGGATCTCGGCTCAAGAAGAAAACATGGCACTGCAATGCACGTCAGCCCCGCCCCCTTCCCTCCGGTAGACAACCCCCTACAGATACCTTTTCCACCATCTGCTGCTTGGCGCATGCGCGGATCATCGTAGTGTACGTCACTTCGTCTGGCATAATGTCGGTGTACTGCTTCATGCCGTTGTACACCTTCCACACCCCCTGGAAATTCTTTTCGCGCATGTACCTGCCGAACCACATTTGTGCACTGCCTCTCCCTTTCAGCCCATCTCCCCTTCCCCAGCCAATGGCCACCTCAACAAAGCGACGTGCAGTTGGGGGGGGGGGGGGGCTGCACAGTGAGTGGGGCTTCCAGGGGGCATCCCCACCCGCAACCCGAAACTTCCCTCTACACTGCTATCCCCCCTTGAGGGGGTGGGGTGAGGCGTGCCCCGCCCCCTTCTTTGGGGTGACAGTCAGCCCTGCTAAGCACTGTTGTCCGCCCCAGGGGGGAGGGGGCTGTTGGGGGTGGGGTGGGGTCAGGGTGCGGCCCGCAGGGGGCTTTTGGGGAGGGGGGGAGGGGGTCAAGGAGCTACAGGGAGGGGGGGGGGGGGGGGGCACCTCCGAATAGTTGGGTATGCAGCCCAAGAACTGGCACAAACCAAAATGATAGGGTAGCATCAGATTGGGTATTTCCAGGCAATCGGCACCGAGCAAACTTGGAAAAATTCACAAACTCTGCATTTTTGCGAAGGCCCCCGGGGCGCGGAATTTATTTTTTTTTGCGGTTTCTTTCAGTGTTGTGCCCAGCACTTTGAATGGCCTGCCAGAAATTAATTGGTTTTTTGCAATTGTTTTTTCATTTGCATCCGCAAATAAAACCGGTGCATCCCAATTGCAATGTCCAGGCATATGAATGACAGCACCATGAGGCCACAAATGAAATCAATACATCCCAATTGATTTGTCCAGGCACACAACTCAAAATTCAGTACACAGGGTGGTCCTAGATTCAAAATTCAGGACGCAGGGTTGTCCTGGATTCAAAATTCAGCACACAGGGTTGTCCTGGATTCAAGATTCAGTACACAGGGTTGTCCTGGATTCAAAATTCAGTACACAGGGTTGTCCTGGATTCAAAATTCAGTACACAGGGTTGTCCTGGATTCAAAATTCAGTACACAGGGTTGTCCTGGATTCAAAATTCAGTACACAGGGTTGTCCTGGATTCAAAATTCAGTACACAGGGTTGTCCTGGATTCAAAATTCAGCACACAGGGTTGTCCTAGATTCAAAATTCAGTGCACAGGGTTGTCCTGGATTCAAAATTCAGTACACAGGGTTGTCCTGGATTCAAAATTCAGGACACAGGGTTGTCCTGGATTCAAGATTCAGTACACAGGGTTGTCCTGGATTCAAGATTCAGTACACAGGGTTGTCCTGGATTCAAAATTCAGTACACAGGGTTGTCCTGGATTCAAAATTCAGTACACAGGGTTGTCCTGGATTCAAAATTCAGCACACAGGGTTGTCCTAGATTCAAAATTCAGTGCACAGGGTTGTCCTGGATTCAAGATTCAGTACACAGGGTTGTCCTGGATTCAAAATTCAGTACACAGGGTTGTCCTGGATTCAAAATTCAGCACACAGGGTTGTCCTGGATTCAAAGTTCAGTACACAGGGTTGTCCTGGATTCAAGATTCAGTACACAGGGTTGTCCTGGATTCAAAATTCAGTACACAGGGATCTGTTGGATTCAAAATTCAGCACACAGGGTTGTCCTGGATTCAAAAATCAGCACACAGGGTTGTCCTGGATTCAAAATTCAGTACACAGGATGGTCCTAGATTCAAAATTCAGGACGCAGGGTTGTCCTGGATTCAAAATTCAGTACACAGGATGGTCCTAGATTCAAAATTCAGGACGCAGGGTTGTCCTGGATTCAAAATTCAGTACACAGGGTTGTCCTGGATTCAAAATTCAGTACACAGGGTTGTCCTGGATTCAAAATTCAGTACACAGGGTTGTCCTGGATTCAAAATTCAGTACACAGGGTTGTCCTGGATTCAAAATTCAGGACACAGGGTTGTCCTGGATTCAAAATTCAGTACACAGGGTGGTCCTGGATTCAAAATTCAGTACACAGGGTTGTCCTGGATTCAAAATTCAGGACACAGGGTGGTCCTGGATTCAAAATTCAGCACACAGGGATCTGTTGGATTCACAATTCAGTTAAGATCCAATACATGAATGAAAGCACTGCAGCATAGTGGTGTACTGCAGTTTCGTGTGGGATCACAGTAAAAAAATGTTGCATGGTGAACACGGTGGAAATGGGTCTGAACACAGCGAATGAAGACACACAAAATCGGGGGCAACAAAAAGTGTGGAACCTGCAAGGAGAAATACCCGTGACATGATGCGCAGAATTAAATAAATTCATTTAATTTTGCATCATCCTTTGTGATTGTTGGGGTATAATTAATGTTTTTTCGTAATTTTTTTGTGTGTCGGAGTAACTTCATACGCACGACCTACCCCAGAATTAATTTGCTTTGACTTTCTGGGAACCTCAGGAGGGGGGGCAGTCCTGAGGCGGTCATGGGGTGAGATTTGTGTACAACAACTTTAAACACTTGTCAGGTCCTACTTCCTCACTGTTTAGGGACAAAAACAGGGCCCAAGTGAGACCAACTATGGCCCTGCCCGTCACACCACCAGGACCGCTACCTTTCAAAACCCGTGGGGGCGGGGGGGGGGGGGGGGGAAGGGTCACATACAAGGACCGGGCCCGGTTGCCCCCCCTGGTCAGCCCCCAACGGCCGTCCAACCAGGTTGTACCCACCAGGGGTGGATATAGTGGGGGGGGGGGGTCCCCCCCCCCAGCCCCCCCCCCCCTCCCCCCCCGATGACGATTACGATTACGATTTACCCGTTTGACTGACCTAGCAATTTTGCCAGCAGTTTTACAAGAGGACTGATGGCCCAAAAAGGCACCAAAGCAGGTGATACCCTGGATTTCATCCCAGGACAATCAATCTATGAGCCTGTGCATATACCGTTGTACTACTGAGCCAACCTGCCAGCCCTGAACACAAGACAATACATTGCACAGCGGTTGGTATATCCCAGGAAGACAGTCCACACAGTGCAATCATTTCTTGACACATGTTGCCAAAATGGCTTGCAATGCCGAATCATCTTTGCCTGAACTGCCTGAGCTAATTGTAATCGTAATCGTCATTCCGTCATCACTGCCTCCTGGCTCAACAGCCCCCCCCCCCCCACCCCCACCTTGGTAATGTCGTCACTATTATATCCACCCCTGGTACCCACCAGGCAACGCCACTCACTAGCCCCCCGGCTCCCGGAGGGTCTAGGTTCAAGCCCCCCCCCCCCCCCCCCCCACACCGGTGGTCACTGCACAATTGGAGGCGGAGGCAAAGACACAGGGACAGCAACAGCACCACGCAGACCCGTTGATCAGAGTGGTCCAGATCACTAAGTCCGGCAAGGTTCCCTGCGTCTTCATGTACTCCACGACGCCTTCGGCCTTGTCCATGCGCTTGTTGAGGGCAAAGGCCTGCGATCGGGCGAGGGGCCCAACCACCATCCCATAGCCCCACAGCCCCGCAGCACAGCCTGACTGCCCCAGCCCGACAGCCCCAGAACCACACGACCCCCAAAGCCCCATCACAATGTGCGCCATAACAAAAAAGTCGAATTTTCCTCCCAACACCCGGCACCATGACACGTCACAGAAAACATGGCACAGAGCGATTGCATTCTCCAAGCACACCCCGTCTCAGTTCCTTTTTTGTTTCGACTTCCTGGCGCTCAGGGTGCATTGCGTGTGCCCACTTTGACGGGGCTTGCAGAGGGCCATCAGCGGCCCCAATCAAGGAAGAAAAGCCCCATTCCACGCACACGGGTCAGCGCCCTCAGCGTGCATTCAGTCAAATGCATCCGAATGGATGGCAGGGGGAGGGCACAAGTGCTGGGGAGAACCACATAAATGTTGATGGGACAATTGTGCACAAACTGGGCCAATCGGTGACCATCGCCGTGGAGTGCAGACGACACTGCCACACGCACACCCGGTCACAGATCTCTACCCACGAGGGGGGCAGGGGGGGTCCAGGGGAGGTGGAGGCTCAGATCTTTTCGGGTTTCTGGAGCCAACTCCCTGCTTCATTCCGGGCATTTTGAATGCAGGGGCCATGACTCAATTCGCAGATCACGCGAGTTCGGTCAGACTGTTCATTCACTGCCTCCCAGTCAGAGTGCTGCCTGAATGGACCTACTGACGGTGATATCGTTCATCGCCGGCTCGCGTCGCGCCAGCCGTGGGTCAGGCCGTGGGCCATTCCCTGTTTCATTCTGGGCATTGAGAATGCACGGGGGGGGGGGGGATTTCGTGTGGGGGGCATTTGCGCCGGGGATTTCGGAGGGGGACGTCACATCTGCGGTTCGGCCTGTTGCCTGCCTACAGCAAGGCATCAACAACGGGGTGCAACGGGGGCTGGCCTGGGTCACAGCGATGGACCGGCTCTCCGCTCGCGACCGCGGCAGTTCTCCAGGGGCCGTTGGTGCGGACGCGGGTGTCGGCGCACTGGTCGGGGGGGGGGGCGGAGAGTCGCGGCCGCACTGGCCCTTGCAGCAGCGCAGCGCCAGGCCTCCCCGGCCAGGGCGGTCCTTAACGAAAAAAAAAGAAGTGTTCCTGTACCCAGGTTTCCCAAAAATGCCCAGGGGCACACCATGTGTTGGCGGTTGGCGGTTGGCTGTTGGCGGGTGGCGGTTGGCGGTTGATGGCGGTTGGTGGCGGTTGATGGTGGTTGGCGGCAGTTGGTGGTTGGGGATTGGTGGTTGATGGCGGTTAGCAGTGGTTGGCGGTTGGCGGTTGGTCGTCGCTGGCGGTTGGCGGCGGTTGGTGGCGGTTGGCGGTTGGTGGCGGTTGGCGGTTTGTGGCGGTTGGCGGTTGGCGGATGGTGGTCCCTTGGGGCGGTCCTTAAGGGCGGTCCTTAGCAAAAAAAAAAAATCTGGTCCCAAAGGACCGCCCTGCTCACACCTGCACCAGCGCCCCGTACGGCTTGACGCCCAAGGGCTGCGGCCCGGGGGTCAGGCTTTGGAAGATGGCCAGGGCCATGTCGGGGCGGCCCAGGCGGCCGCACGCCGCCATGGCGGCGCTGTACGCGTCCACGTCACAGGGCACCTGCATGGCCTGCAGCGTGCGGTCCAGGTCCGCCGTGAGGGCGCCGTGACGTCCTGGGGACTGTGGGGTGGTGCGGCTGCTGGGGGCCAGGCCCGCGTTGGCGCTGCAGGCGACAGCGTCAGGAACAGTAGGGGCCTGTGCCAAGCAACAGGGGCCGCGTGACTGGGAACAGGGTGCAACAGGCGGCAAAACGTTTTGGACACTTTTGGAAATTTTTTGAAAACATCCAAAACTTAGCCAAAAGATTTCCGAAAACAAGTTCCAAGAAAAATTTCAAAAAAAAATTGCGAAAAAATTGCCGAAAACTTTTCCAAAGAACATTTAACACAATTTCAAAAAAAAATTCCAAAATTTTCAAAAAATTTTCCAAAAAGGTCTGCGGGGTGGTGCTGCTGCTGGGTGCCAGACCCGCGTTGGGGCTGCAGGCGACAGCGTCAGAACAGCAGTGGTCCGTGCTGCGCAACATGAGCCGTGTGACTGGGAACAGGGTGCAACAGGCGACAACACAGACATGGTTAGGGGCAGGTGGCATGGGTTTGCTGTGTACTGATTACAGGCCTTCACACCCAAGAGCCCCACTGGTCACACATCCGTGGAATTTCACTACCTACCCACACACGGCATGCACCACTGGCCCATCAGAGAGCGCTCCCCGAGCCCCCCATTGTGCAAGCAGGGCGAACGTCACGGGAAATGGGAGATTCTGGGCCAGGGCAAGACGGCACTTCCCGTTCTGAACCCAAAAACGCCAAAACAACCGTCAGATGGGGGAGACAAATGTATGCAAGTGCAGGGAGGGGGATGGGATGGGGGCTTCACAACCACTATCCCTTGCAATTCTTTACAGGCATATTGCAAGTATTTGCAAGTATTTGCAGCCATTTAGAAACATTTGCAACCATTTATGAGTGGTGCACTGCAAATTCTGAACTGCACATTGGCGCCAATCTAGGACAACCCTGTGTACTGAAATTTGAATCTAGGACAACCCTGTGTTTTGAATCCAGGACAACCCTGTGTACTGAATTTTGAGTCCAGGACAACCCTGTGTACTGAATTTTGAATTCTGTGCCCGGACAAATCAATTGGGATGTATTGATTTCATTTGTGGCCTCATGGTGCTGTCATTCATATGCCTGGACATTTGGGATTGCAATTGGGATGCACCGGTCTTATTTGCGGATGCAAATGAAAAAACAATCGCAAAAAACTAATTAATTTCTGGCAGGCCATTCAAAGTGCTGGGCACAACACTGAAAGAAACCGCAAAAGAAATATTCCGCGGTGGGGGCCTTCGCAAAAATGCGGAGTTTGCCCTGCTCCATAATAGTTTTTGGGTGTTGTCGTTTCTGATTGTCTGTCTTACCTCGGCGTTCTTGTGCTTGGTGCACATGCGGACTGTGGCACGCATCGAAGATACAATATGTGGACCGGTGCAATGCCCAATGCCCCAGTCCAGTGTGCGGGACCCCTACTTCACTCTGGTCATGCCTGACCCGACGTTCATTGCATGTGGTCCAGGCCCCATGTTTGGCTGGTTTCCCGGGCTCCATTTCCCTCCTGACAAGGCACAGTAAAAGACAACTTCCATCTGACGGGCGGGAGCGCGCGGCCCCACTGTACACTGTAACAAGAGGGGCAGTGGAGCCAAACTGGGGTTACTGGGGAAACCTGGGTTCCAGCGGTGCTCCTTGCAGGGGGCAGAGAAGTGACTGGTCTGGCCAGCCAAAGCATGCAAGCGGGACTGCTTCCCGCAATGCTGCAGCAAACAGCATTCGCAGAGGCCGTGAATGCCAGAATGCTACAGTTGCGTCTTTTTCAGTTTAAAAAAAAAGGTTTTTCTGCTAAAAAAAAAAAAGTGGCATTCACCTTGTTTTGCCGAGTTTTTTTTGAGGAAATTTGTTTCTTTTCTGAAGGGGGGGGGGAGGAATGAAGCGCCGGATACTTAGCTTCGGTATACCCCTGGCACACAGGTATTCGATCATTGCTCATCAGAACAGTCCCGAATGTTGCCTTGATTTCGCTGCCCACAGCAGCTATTCAATGTTTCTTGGGCTGTCTGATCAGCTCAATACCCTCCCTTGGCGCCCGTCAGCAAACAATTACCTCGACATCCTTGGGCGTTTGGGCGAGACAGGTTCTGTTTCAAATTCCTCATCTGACATTTCATCATCCGTGCTTCTGGGACCCCCCCCCCCGACACATCAGAGTCAGCATACTCTTCAGACATCTCTTCCAACCCCAGCTCCGTCGCATCGAAGCACAGGGTATGGATTTCATCATTGACTCCAGATGAGCAGATGCAATCACCCAATGTTCTGACAAAAACGGAAATTTTGTCCGCTTGTGGACAGACGGGACGGGGTCAGTTGTATTGCAGCCTATGACATGAGCAGTGCATGCAAGTGTGGGGCAGGGATCAGGGGTGCAACAATGCCCCCCCCCCTTCACTTGTTCAGTGGGTGGCCTCGCATGTGAAGTGAGCGGGCTACGCCAGCTCATCTTAGTCTGAACCCCCCCCCCAAAAAAGTGGGTCGCCTCGCATGTGGGAGTGGAAGACAACGAACATGCGGATCCGCAGGCAGCAAAGGGGGGGAAAATTTCATTGCAGCAGGGTGAGGTCCCCACTTCCCCACCCCTTTTTGTACCAATGGTTTCCACCAGACCGAGGGTAACCCACTGTTTGAATGAGGTGTTCCACCTGTCGGACGTTGTGGGCAGCATCTGCTGATTGCGAAGAAGGGCAGCCACAGGCAACTGGGACAACCTGTGAACTGGTCTCCGGTGGCATGTCCGGTGTCACTGCCGCAATGGCCTCCGGCTCCGGCGTCTCAGAGCCCAGCACTTGCTCCGAGGCCAGCGGGTCAGCCGCCAGCAGGGGGCCTGGCTGTCCAGCCGTCGCGTCCGCTGTCAGGAGAGGGGTGGGCTCTGCAGGCAGGGGGTCCGCCCTCAAGAGGGGGGAGGGATCCGGGTCCAGGGGCAAGAGGGGGGTGGTGGCCACGAAGGTCTGGAAGGCCCTGGCGTTGGCGAACTGCTCATTCTGCCGCTCGCGGGGGGGCGGGACGGGGGCGGTGATCTGGAGGAAGAGGTCGTTGAAGAACTCATCGGCGTGGGCTCCGAGCGAGACCCTCTTGTTGAGCCTTTTGGAGGCAAGGGCGCAGGCCCTCCTAAACATCTGGCGGTGCCACCATGGAACCTGCGGTGGCCAACACACACCTGATGCGCATGCGACGTACACACCCGACACATGTCCAACAAACACACATGGAACGATGCATTAGCAGACCTGCGGGTACAGCCCTGCTTCCTATCTGACTAAGTAGGCTTGCGCATGGCTATGGCTGGCAAATTTGCACAGTCGCGCACCATTGAGAAGCACTTCATAAATGAGTATTTCAACTTGTCTCAGGGCACTATACTACCCCGGTCAGTTCCAGACAAAAAATATTGGCACCCACCAGGCCAAGCAAAATGAACTGCAAGCCCTGCAATGTGTCTACCAACAAATGGTGGTGTCTGCGGAAAACATTTAGTACATTTGGTACAGCCATGCCGTCTGGTGTCAAGACTCTCAGGGATCGCAATGTATCCCAACCATTGCATAGCCAGGTCTCATTGGTTGCCAGTTGGGGGCAGTACTTAGAGAACCATAAAAAAATTTCTCGCTAGGGTCCTGCAGCGTTTTGCTGCACATCTTCTTCAATGGGATGCTGTGGTGCAGCTGGTTCAAGTTGCGGCAAAGGCTCTTCATGGTCATAGTCTGTTGACCCTTCTGGGCCTGCTTGACTGACGTATGGGTTCCACCAGTGTGGTTTGTCCACTGGTGTTGTACCAATAAAACATCATCCCACATGACTGCACTTAATGGGCTTTCCGGTCAGAAAGAAATTTATGCATGTGCACGGCCGAAGTAGAAGATGGCACACAGTTGTGCACGCCTACACCTTATGGCACCGCACAGTCCTGCACGCTTAAGCCCAACCCTTATGCATGGCTGTAACCACAGGTCTTCTGAGTGATTGCCACTAGGTCCATCACAACCACACTGACTAATTCGGACTCCACATCGACTTGTGTGCCTGCAACAGGGGCAGATCATCATACCCTACATACTTGATGGTAGATGCGGTGGTGACCCTTATGGGCACACACAGCTTCAAGGTGTGGCCTATGGCAAGTTGCCCCAAGCGTCTCACTGCAACTCCTGTACAGAGCCTTGACAACCACGGTTTTCATTTTGAAGGTCGTCGGCTGCAGTTCTGATTTGGTTTTTGGATGGGGGTTTAATATGTGTCACCCTACCCCGCCCTTGAATAATCCACCCACAATGCGCAATGGTGTCATGGCAACCAACAGCGGATGGAGGGTAATCGACAGCGGTTCGAGGGTGAGAAATGATAGAATTTGAAACCCAGGTCCGCCACTTGTGCTGCCGGTTCCCAATCGCCACTGTTGAGTTTCTTGTTCAAACTTTGTGTGATTGTACTGCACACCCTGTAACTATCATCCACTAAAATTTCGGCCAAATCCAAACCACTGTGACGGAGTTTTGATTTTTGCCCATTTCGCACGTGTGTGCTTGCTGCTTGCTACTTGTTGCTTGCTGCTTGCTTGCTTCTTTTGGTTGGCCTGTCTGGTACCATCGACAACTGTTTTCTTCCCATGCCTTCCATAGCCCACTACCAGTGGGTGTATTCCCGCTCCACCTTGCGCAGCCAGGCCCTCACCGGCCGCTGCATCTCGTATTCCTGGATGACATGAGTCCCTTGTGCTATGAGTTGAGAGTGCTGCCGCAGGTGCGCCGCCCAATTATTGGCATGCACAAGCAAGAGGTTCTTGACCTTGTTGGGCATGGACACCGTGCGGTCCTGGCACGCCATAGTGGGTGTTGCTCTGACGTCCTCCCCCTCTGTGGTGTCGACCCCATGACAGTCCAGTGGTAACAGGTCAGGACAGCAGTTGTCTCTTGGATCGCTTTGTGCGTAGCATCCTGCTGATGTATTGCACACCGATCTCCTTCGGGATGGCCGATTCACCTTTGCACTGTTGGGTTTTCTGCAACACTAAACCCCCTACAAGGTGCCGGCCGGTGAAGAAACGACGGCCTGCCCTGAACACCCTCTGTGCATGGAAGTTCCATTGCTGCAGAAGATGTGTCGCCAGGAGGGGCTGGACAAATTGCAGATGAAGCATGGGTTTGCAGCAGAGTGCTGTCGCGCCGAAGCAAAGTCAAGACAGTACATCTCATCCCCCCCCCCCCGAGGCAAGCACGAGCAAAGGCAGGAAAACGACGGTCACAAGGCAGCCCGTGCTTAGGCAACACCGTGCATGCGCGTGACCCGTTGGCACGACAAAGAAGGGATACACCAAAGTCCTGCCCATACCTCACTCAGACCAGAACTTCTGACAACAGGGCACCACAACACAATATGCGGACAAAATTCAGCATGGTAACTGGAACGCGCAGGAAACACTCTCTTCTTTCGAAACCCTGCGAGTACCTCGTTTGTGTACCGGTTAGCAACTGCTTTGTATACTATTTTTTTTGGCTCAGAACAAGATGAGCTGGCATAGCCCGCTCACTTCACAGTACTCGAGGTGACCCCTCGGGATCAAGGTTCAGAGCTGTCCAGTGCTACGATGATCCCACAAATGACTGTGGTAGCGGATCTGACACGTAGTGAGGATGAGCTGAGTCTGAAACCAGGTTATGCAGTGGGAGACTGCCACGCCCGTAGGCTTCCCAGTGTGCGTGAGGCACAATGACTGCAGGCTGAAAAAGACAGCGGAGTGAAGATTGAAGGCCAAGGTGAATCAGCAGGTTGCATGTCATACACTATCAGAGTGGGAGGGGGATGACATTCAGGCACGATTGGTCAATCGGGCACAAAGGGTCACTATTCGCTTGGGGCAGAGCGCACTGCTGTGGAGAGATTGGTGACACACAGAAGAGCAACTGCTTTGTATACTATACTGATTTTTGGCATGCACCTTGTTTTGCAGGCCATACCATGGGACAGGTTTCGTTGTCAATGGTGTATAGAGAATAAGTATAATGGTGAGGAGGGGACCACTGTCGGCCGCCTCGGATGAGTTGATGTGAGCAGCAATGCATTTGAGGTGCACGTGCTGTCTGTATCTACACCTCCCAACCCAATCATTCTCTTGAGCAGGAGCAGAGGGCGGCGAGGGGGGGGGGGGTTCTGCACAGCGTGCGCACAGCGCCCGTCATCGAGGTTCCTGTACCAGAACCAACCCCAAGCCTTGCTTTGGTTACCGCACCCACGTTTCGGAAATCAACCCCCGTTCGCCAAGCATCGGTGGATGATTGGTCCACGAGGAGGAGCTACTGGACGCGGGGGGTTGTGCCATCAAAGGGGAGTGAGTTTGCCGGTTAGTACTTCCGGTGTACCCCCCCCCCCTTGTCTAAGCCACGCAAAAGTTCCAAGTTAATACGGTCCCTGCGCCTACTCTGGCTTGGCCATAAACAGTGGAAAGTTCAGCGATAGGTCCCCACCGATAGACCTATGCCCTCTCATTCAGTGCATCGTCACAGGCACGGCGGCGAAGCCGCCGCCACAGTTCATCCACGAATACGGCGCCGGAGGCGCCGCCACAGTTTGTCCATTCGGGCTCTGAGCGTCTGGGTAGGTTAGTGCCATCCGCGGATGTCAGGCCTCCCTCCCAAGTCCTCGGCGTCTCTTCCGATATGGATTGTCACTCACTTCTGTACTGCACCCCGACCCCCCTGACTGGTATGAGCCTACTGTGGCTTGGACAAGGGCGTGGCTGGCGCGCACCACATACAACTACCGGCATGGTGAGCTGATGCAAGAAAGGGGGATATAATGCACAAATATCCCCGAATTCAGAGCTATGTGGGTTCAAGTGGGCAAACGCTCACAACAAATGTGTCCATGACTCTGTGCAACTGGCAAATTTGTCACCAAACCCATGTCTTATGTGGCTGCACTACATTTGGTACCGAATTACATTAGGTCCCAAATTGATACAGTCCCTACGCCTACTGTAGCTTGGACAAGGGCGTAGCTAGGACATAGGGGGGCAGGGGGGGGGTACGTACGGGTTCACCTTTTGAGGAGGGGGTCCTCCACGCGGGGATGGGGGGTGGTGAGGGCGAGAGGTGGAGAGCCCGCCCGGTTTCCCCCCGCAGCCGGGGGAAATCGTTTTTACTGGTTGAGAATGGGACAGTTGTCCCTCTGTTCACGATTGCTGCTTCTGCCCCTTGGCGTCCCTCCTACACCGGCGCCGGCAAGGCCCCACACAAAGTCTTGCCCAACAGAGTGGAGATCGGAGGGTGCTCACCATCACCGGTTGTGTGGTGGTGGGGGCACGGGGCTCCGAAACGGCCGAATTCGCGCACGCCGCACGCCGCGCATGCACAGCGGGCCTATGGGGCGGGGGGGCCCTCCTCCTTCAGCACACGTGCCACTGGGCAGGGCAAGGGAGGGTGGCAAGGGGCTGCGACCTCAAAACACCAACCAGCCAAGCCATCCGGCACCCGGCGCTCGGAGGCGCTTGGGCCCCCAGAGTTGGCGGGTCCTGGCGGTGCGTCTGGTACTTCGGGGGCACATGTCCGAGGACCGCCCGCCGATACCTGAGGCCCGACGAGGCGCGTCGTCAATCAGCGACGTCAGCCCTTGGGCTCGAACCAACGACCTTTGGGTGGGCTCTGACGCGGTGTCCGGGACCGTCGGCGTTGCTCCCGGCACCGGTCGAGTGGTTTCGTCCTGCCTTGGCTGTTGGAGACAGAGTCACCGCCAGGCGGGCATGGGGGTACGTCACGGGGCCCGCCGGCCCCGTGACCCGTGACCGAGGCCTTCAGATGGATTTTTCAGGGGGCTCCTTTTGTGGGGTGCACTCTCGGGGTCGGTCATGGGTCTGCTGCACAGGGGTCTTCAAGGGGGTCTGTAACGGGGTCTTTCAGAAAACTTCTTGAAGGGGGTCCTCTGAGGGTTCAAAAACAAGTGGACCTCGGAGGGCGCACCTGAGTAGGCCCGGGGCCTCTGTATTTTGACTGCTCTGATCAGGAGAGTTGGTCAATTTTCAGACCGGGAAAGGCTGTTCATGCAAAACTTAATTTAAAACTCTGGGTACATTTACAATTCTTTATTTGTTTTTTTTTATGTGCAGAAGACACTCCGGATGCATCGTGCACTGCCCTCCCCTCCCTCGCCATCGCGCAAGAACGGCCGGAATCCGGGAAAAATCCGGGAAAACGACGGTCAGCGGGGGGATCCCG
Organism: Eutreptiella sp. 'Long Island Sound 2002'; assembly: GCA_964036045.1. Classification (NCBI taxonomy): domain Eukaryota; phylum Euglenozoa; class Euglenophyceae; order Eutreptiales; family Eutreptiaceae; genus Eutreptiella; species Eutreptiella sp. 'Long Island Sound 2002'. The sequence goes on along the minus strand of OZ038393.1, from coordinate 3,980,193 downwards.
TGCTGAGACAAGGCCGTCCGCAAGGTACGGGCGAGCCGCAGGCAAGCAGCCATTGGGGGATCAAGCAGCCCTTGGGGGGGGGGGGGGGCTGTGCCTCGTCCCGCACAAGGTCACTGAACATCGTCAACTCAAAAAAAACAAAAACGCGTTGCAGTCTCGAGCAGAAAGTTGTGGAGTTGCCATGAGCAGGATCGCACTGCATCACAGGCATGACCGACCCCCACCCTTTGCCCACTGCCCCCACTGCCGCCGGCTGACGAACATCATCGTGCGGACCACGCCGCCTGCGGGGCACAGAGGCATCGATCAGAAAGGGCCGCCAGGCGCAGGCAAGGGCCGTGGTGGCGGGCGGCGTGGGGGTCGTGCCGTCAACGCGACGCAGCAAAGGCTGATGTGCACGGCTCGGCACAACACAAACAAATTCGCTAATATTCAGACCGTCACGCCAAAGGGGGTGGGGGGGGGACCTCCGCCCCTTCAAGCGCAAGCTCCGGGGGGGGGGGGGCATCAAGGCGCAATAAGTGTGCTGGATGGTCCTTACGGGTGTACTTACGCAGTTAATCGCATTTCCCTTGTAGACACTGTTTGGCCCCCGACGGCGGAGCGACTTATTTTGGGAGGTGAGAGGGGGACAGAGGCCACTCTGTTCACAGGCGCTGCCGCTCGGGCCATTGCTGACGGGCCGGTGAAGTAGGCCCGCCGCCTTTGCTCCAACCGCCCCTGCCTCCACATCGCCATCGCAGTTCATGACACGGAGGGGTCCGAACTCGCGGGGCCTAAAACGAGGCTGCAGCGGCGGCCAACCAACGGCGGTTTGGTGGTGAAGCGACAAACTTTGGCCGGTGACCGCGAACGGATGGCGGTCAAGCGAACGATTGGCCAGCAACCGCCGGCACCGGGCCTCCCACGAGGGGTGTGTTTTTAATTGACACAGAGTAAAAACGAGACTGTGGGCGCCATTAGGGCACGTCCTGTGAAGCCGGTGGGGGTGCGGGGTCGGTTGTACAGTGATGACAAACTGCTGCGGCTCGTGGTCGCACGGGGTGGGGGGGGGTTGGCACAAGGCCTCGGTATCTGGTTGTTTGCCTTTGGCGGTGCCTATTGGCCCCTCGCCACTGCTCGTTCTGACCCTCTGTGGGCCCGAACGTGTTTTGGTTGTGTCAACGGAGCCCCCGGATGACTTGTCCTGTTTGACTACTCCGGGGGTCGGCCGTCCCGGAGACGGGCTGTTGCCCGTGCCGTTGACCAGGGGCATCCAGATGCACACACCGAGCACCGGGAGAGAGAGAGAGAGCAATGGTCGCTTCTGATTGACTGAATGCCCCCGCCATAGGCACTTCCAGCCTTTAGTCCAATGTGTGTTCTTCACAATAAAGCTGCAAAACACTATGTACAGTATGATGTACAGTGTGCCTCGCACCAAAATAGAAGCACCGGGGGGGGGGGGGGGCTGCAGCCTGTCGTGCAGGGATCGGGGGATCCCATGACACAACAGTTGTCCTCAGGGGGAAATTAACATTTACATTTGGTTTGCGTCACCTCAGGACACGACACTCTGCAGAGATATCATGCCCCAGGGCCCCCTACGGCCGTGGGTAGGGGTCTTGGGCCGTGAGGCACGGAGTCACGGTGCATGCCGGACTGAGGGGCAGACGGGGCAAAGTCTGCAGTGCTTTTGTTTTCGGTGCACCCCTTGCACTGAACAGCATGGCACCACCACGCCCCAGTCCAGCACAGCACCAAGCAGGCTGACATTAGAAGAGAGGAGGGGGGGGGGCGGGGTCTGGGCAGGGATGCATTGGGAAGGGGGGACCCCCCCCCTCCAGGGCGCCCAGCCTCCAGGGCAAGTGCCAGCCTCAATGGCATTTGTAACCGACAGTAACCGCCCCCAACCGCTTTGACAACGTCCTTCAACCGCCTGCCCAACCGCCTCTGGGGCCGCTTCTCAGGTCCCTTCCCTTCCCGTCTAATGCATCCCTGGGTCTGGGGCGAAAAATGTTGTGGACCACAAATGGCCCGACCAGATTCCGCCTGTTGTACAGTTCGTTTTTTCCCACGATGGTCACTTCGGTGTGGGGGGAGGGGGTCCAGAGGGGGACCCTCCTCCTACGGGTGTCAGCCGTTCTCATGTAAGCCTGCCACCAAGGGGTCATTAGAGGGGCCCCATAATTATAGGAGGCCGATTTCAGGTGCACCAACTTGCTATGGGCCTCTACGCCCCCCCTCCCCCCTCAAGGGGGCAAAAAACCTGCTGCTTGTGCCCCCGGTGGCGTCCACTCCACTGCTGGCGCCAGCGGCCTCGGGCCTGGGCTGCACGCAGGTCATAAAGCGCTCCACACACGCACGTCCTGGTATGCATATGCAGCAATGTGGAGGCAGTTCCAACAGGTATCATATGATACAATTTTTTTTCCCAGGCTCAACAAGTTCGATGAGTATAATGTGAGCTCTCAGGCAACAGCCTGGGTCAAGATGTAGGGCATATAGTACAAACGAGGGTTCCACATTTGTCATGTGTTCCAGCTTTACCTGGGGAACTGTCTCTGTTCACTACCTGCTTGGTCTACCCCATATGATACAATGGTGCTACCATACAATGGCTTATCCCAGAATTGGCCACGGGGCGGGGGTGGGGGGTATCCTATGGCCCCATCAGCGATCCTGCGGCAATAGGATGCCCCTGCGGTCGGCCATGCGGACGGCCACGTAGACGCTGGTGGTCACGGGCACAGCGATGCCGTGGCCCCGGGCCCGGCGCACCAGCTCCCCGTGGAGGGTCTCGATCTCCGTGGCGCGCCCGGCCTCGAGGTCGTGCAGGAGGGAGGCCTTGCTGTCCGGCGCGATCCGATGCAGCAGCCCCGCCACGTCCTCGCGGACGTCGGGCAGGTCAAACCCCTCCGCCGCGGCCACGAGGGCGGCCTCGTGCGTGAGCTGCCGGAACAGCCCCATGGCGTGCTCATCCTCCCGGATCTGCCCAGCGGGCGCCCTGAGTGACAGGGATGATGGATGTGAGTCAGGCAACGCCGGCCTCAGACGCAATCTGATATGTATGAGCTAATGCGTATTAGATCACTGTGCACTTGTTGCCGATGCAAACAGGTGATATTAGGAAAGCGCCCCCCCAAAAAAGGGTGAAATAATTCCGTTCACGCGTCTCATACGCACAGCAGATCTCATATGTAGTAGATCACGTGTTAGGCCGCGCTCGAGTCAGGGGAGCACCCAGTAGCGCCCGACAGCGCTCCACGGCGCCTCAGGGCGTATGAGGGACAATCCAATAAGTCAGATATGCTTTTTGATAGCTTGGGCGGCCTGGAATGCCCAAACAAGAGGTTTCAGCTCTTGTGCAGCCCATTTTGGAGGGGTTTCTCCACAGTGCTCGTTACTGGGTGGTGTCACAAGAACCAACCTCAAAACCGTTCAACCACCCAAAATGCAGCATGCAGGTCCAAAGCTATAGCCAAACATCACAAAGCAGTACAGCACTCGTGTCCCCATCCAAATATCCATGCCCAGCATTCTAGGGCCGGAAGCATGCATATAAATGCTCTACTTGTGCCCAATAGTGCCCACGAATATGATGGTAGGCCTATTGATGGGTCTTGCAGGCACATCACATGGCATTCTACCTACTGCCCAAAAATGTCTCTAAGGTGATGGCAGTGGATGCTCCGAATCCAATTCTGCGAAGGAGGTTTGGTTATGGCACCGCAATTTTTCCGCCACTACCTTTTGCCTGTCCACCTTGCGTGCTTGTTGGTGCCCTGTGTGTCCCCTGTGCAGAGGTGTTGCTAGATAGATTTCATGCAGTACCGCTGATTCACCTGCACCCTATCTTGGGAATATGAGGTGGTCAGCAAGCAAGTGCCCCCCAAAACACCACAAACCAACCTTTCTTCCCGTTGAAAAATAATGGAGATTGATGTACCAAAATGCACGTACCGTGGCCTATGCTCTCGTCACCCCGCATTTACTTGTAGTTCCAAAACGTCTGAATTTGTGCACAGCGTGTGCACAGGCCACACAACACCCACTTTGATCCGTTTTGGCCAGACAAACTCAGAAGGAGCCCACAAAACAGGTCAGTTTTCTGTGTTTTTGTGGAACCTGCGTACACTTTTTTTCATGTAACCTGCTCACCAAAAAAAGTGGAATACAGATACTGTTTTTTTCTATTTGCTCTAAACCACGTTCACTTGTTTTTCTTTTTATGGAACCCGTGTAACACTTTTCATTTGAATGCAAACCAGCATACGTAAAAACCACACCCTGCGTACTTTTTTTGTGCCGTAACCTGCTTACACTTTTCTTATGCAAACCTGCATACAAAAAAAGCGTGATTCACTTCCGGTTTTTTTTGCTATTACCCATGTGCACAGTACGCAGGCTACGCTTTTTATTCTTTTACACAGATACATAAAAAAAACGTACAGGTTACAGCAAAAAAAAACGCTTGTTACGCTGGAGACCAACAACAACAACAACAACAACAACAACAACAACAACAACAACAACAACAACAACAACAACAACAACAACAACAGTAACACCAACACCGACACCAACACCAACACCAACCAAAACCACAACAACAACTGCAACAACAACAACAACATCATCATCATCAACAACAACAACCAGCAACAGGCAACCAGCAACAAGCAACAAACAAGCAGCAGGCGTGGGGACAGCAGGTGTAGTAATAATGCCGTGGGCGGCAGGTGTAGTGATAACGCAGGCAAAGAAGAGAGCCAATGGGCCCCACAGAGTGCAGTTCTTCCCTCAAATTCGCGAATCTGAACAAATTGCACAGCCAGACTAAGCCCCAACTCCAACACTGGCGAATACTACTGCTGTCGCCTGCGCACAGGGCACGGGCAGGGCAGACACGCCCTCAGGCCAGACTTGGGCTCGTCGTGGCATCCTTATCCACTGCTGGGAGATGCCTGCACACCTTGTGAGACCAGTGATGCCTGCAAAGCTCAGAATCACCACGTACTTCCGCCATAGCGACTGCTGCACGTTGTCCGACAGCTCCGCCCTGATATCCGCCGCCTGCATCACCTCCTGCACCGCGAGCAGCCGCTCCTGCATTGCCGCACCGCGGGTGCCGGCGCTGCCAAACACCAGCCGCCGGTCCTCCCCCAAGTGCTGCACGACCCCCGTCGCGAGGCGGTTGGAAATGCAGTACGCAATGCCGGGGCACAGCGCGAGGCAGTGGCAGCCGGCGTCCTCCAGCGCCCGCGTGGGCGCGATGCCGTTGGCCACGCAGATGACGACCGCGTGCGGCAGCGTCGCGCGCGCGAGCGTCGCCGCGGCGCCGGGGGCGTCGGGGGATTTGACGCAGAACAGCACGAAGTCGGTGTCGGGGGCCACGTGCTGGGGGTCGTCCACGACCCGCAGCGCGGCCGGGCCGATGTGCTGGTCCCCGCAGGCCGCGCTCTGCAGGCGCATGCCGGTCTGCAGCAGCGCCGCCTTCGTCTGGGGCCGGGCAAACCAGGTGACCTCGTGCCCCGCGTTGTGCAGGAGGAAGCCGTACAACATCCCGGTCCCACCGCATCCGAAGACAAGGACTTTCATGTTGAGAGGCTCCTGCGTCCGCACAAACGGCAAAGGCCCCTTCCATAAGCCCCAGATGCGATTGCCAGACCTGCCACTTGATCAGAAGGAGCTGAGTCCTACTGAGGCGGACGCGGGACACCAGTCATTTGCTTAGCAAAGGGGGGGGTGGTCGTGAAGCAACGGATACTCGGCTACTGATAGCACCCGTGACACAGGCCATACGGTCACCGCTCAAACCAGTGCGGAATGTTGCCTTGAGGTTGCCCATTGGGCTATCCAATGTTGCATAGGCTGGCTTGAGTCAGCTCATCCCTCTCCGGGTGGGCTTTGTTCACGGCTTGCGGCTGCACCCGGCACAAATGGACAAGTTGTGCCCTACCTGGGGTTTGAACTGGGGATGTTCAAATAGGTCAGGTGGACTAAGGTGCCGGTAATATTATCCCTCCCCCACCCTGCCCTAGAACACAATGGTGGGCCCCACCCCCAAGGGAATTGTCACCAAATGACGCCCCCCCCCCCCCGCCCACCCCACCCCACCCCCCAGGAGACCAATTGTGCTTGCCAAGACGGCAGGGGTTACATAGCCCCTTTGATCTCACCCCTGTTTGGGGACCCCAAGACAGCAGGGTTATGTAGCCACTTTCATTTCACCCTAGTTTGGGGTTCCCCCTGGTGGCAGGGGTAATGCAGCCGCATTTACATCCCAGTTTGGGGCACCCGCTAGAACCCAAACTCGACCTTTCAACTACAACGAACTTCTGGAACTTGCATCGCGCGCACACTGGGCACACAACGCATAACGTGTTGGAACAAACTATGGGGAAAAGGTCATTCCTTGGTTCCTTGGTTACGTGATGCTCACGTACTGATGGCTGTTGGGGGGTAACTGACGGCAGTTGGGGGGTAACCAACGGCTGTTGGGGGGTAACCGACGGCAGTTGGGGAGTAACCGACGGATGTTGGAGAGTAACCAACAGCTGTTGGGGGGGTAACTGATGGCTGTTGGAGGGTGACCAACGGCTGTTGCGGGGTAGCCTACGGCTGTTGGAGGGGGCCATGAACTAATGGATACTTTGCTATCAAATACCCCTATGTCACAGGCGATATGGCATGTGACATTCTAGTGCATACTGTGCAGGGGAGGGGGGGGGGATGAGCTGTGGTGGTGCATTTGTTTTGTGGCTCACCCCGTCTCAAGTGACCACACACACATCCCACGCCTCTCCTTGATGCCCTTTGTGGGCGCGCACTCAGGGGGCAAGGGCACAAACAGGAGTACAAGGGCCAATCAACCCGCAGGATGGACTGACAGACCCATTTCCCTCACGTGGTTGGCATGTCGTGGGGAGGCATTGCAACTGGGCTCACAACGCGTTGTGACCAGTGTTTATGGTAGTGTGTATCATCCCTTCGAGTACATCCGTGTATCATGTGTGTATTCCACAAACCAAGGAGTATAGCACACCAGGACTACAGGGCCATACGAACTACAACGGCGCACCATGGTGGGTCAAAGGTCCCAGTTGGCTGTTTAGTTTTTTGTGGGGCAAGTGCATTCACCCACTGCCTACTTGATGGAGCATTTGCATATGTGTTCAGTAAGTGCCACGTCGTAGGCCTTCACATTGTGTTCTAGGTATTACGTGACTTTCTCATAGCTATGGCGCACGGCTGCTCTACAAAAGTCACTTTGTAACCTGGAGCATCATGTGCTCTTCCTTCTTGCGGCTCACTTAGGTCCTCCGTCCCAGCCATGTTCTCTCAGCATACCTGCAGAGCATCAAGGGTTGGGATCTAAGGGGTGTACTCGGTGGCTAAGCATTCAGATCACCCCACCTCCGCTCCAAGGAGGTCAATCTAGAATCTGGGGGAATTACTTGCATGCGCACACCGTGCACGCACCGCGTAACGTGTTGGAACAAACTATGGGGAAAAGGTCACTCCTTGGTTCCTTGGTTACTCGATGCTCACTTACTGCCCAAACTCTCAGGCGGGGATGACGGTGGCAGGCACCCTACCACCATTTGATCGGATGTAGGTGACAGTGATGCCGGCAGGAAGCCACGAAAGAGACAGGGGTGATACTGCAAGGGGACACAGTGTAGTATGTGCAATGTTGATACCTTTTACAGCTTGGAAACACATGCACTTGACTGTCGAATAGGTGGGTAGGTCTACGAAATCACCCCCATACACGCACTGTGTGTGCATCGCGCACACACCGCCCATAGTACTCCCTCCTAGAGTTTTGATTAGAGCCCCCACTTCGCATTGAGCAGTTGCAGGGTCTTCAGGAGTTGACCTTGCTCTAGATATTGTCCAAACCCTTCGTCAGTGCGGGGCCTCCTCTTGGACCCTCACTTCCCCACATACACCCCTTTACCCCTCACTGCAAATCACGAATTAACTTGGTTTTGAGGTGTTTTTTCGTCATCCTCGTCCTCGATCAGACAAATCAGGGATCGAGGAAATCCGGGATCCCAAGAAATCATGAAATCGGGGACCAGACGAATGCATTGCTAGGGCTATGGGGCATGTTGGCACTGTGTGTGCACTGCACAGCCAGTGTTGAAGGCCCTTTATGAATTTCTAGGCGCACTGCATTCATTGTGGGAGGCATTGGATTTTCCGGTTGCATGGGGAAAAAACATTGTTGTGTGCATGGGAGAAACGGGGTGGGAATAGCCACAATGGTAATCTCATGGGTCTGCGCAATGTATGCTTTTGGCCATTATACAACCTGTAAAGGGTTCACAAACATTGGCAAAATTGGAGCATGGTCAACAGTGCTTTATTGCTAATAATCATGTATTGCCAATCATCAGTGTGCCACTACGCTAGCCAACACATGGACCATGTTAGCTGCTTGGAAGCCCACCCCATGCAATATTTGTGGTCCTGTTACCCAGAGGTCGCCACATCGTATCCCTAGGCCAAGTTGTTGCACTATGTGCGCACTGCGTGCACCTGCCGGGAAACTCACCCAAGATCACCTGCCACATGTCTGCTAGCACAGCAACGCAACAAAGCCCACAAGATAACAACCAACACATGAGGGGGCACATGGGGCCAAGGGCCATGCGAGGGGTAGCAAACTAGGCGCCGAATACAAAACTGGGTGAGGTGCAACAAGATGCAAATAGATTTGTGAAGGGTAGTCCCATTGCCCCTCCAAATATTGCGATAGGTGTCGTACCCACGGGATCTTAACGCCAATGTACCCCCCCCCCCTTGCGCAAACACGGGCCAGGTTCTGGTTCCAGGACCAAAAGTGCGGAAACACGGGGTCCCCGTGTTTGGACAAGCCCGTGTTAGCGCGCGGCACGTACTGCGGAACACAAGTTGCAGGCATAACCCAATCTTAACCCTCCCAACATGATAGCACAAGTCATTTTTCTTTAGCCACACAACTCAGGTGTCACTCAGTCACTTTCATTTTAATTGACAGGCACCGAATAGAACCCCTTGCCAACCTTCCGCTTCATCTTGAAGAGCTGGACATGCTTGCCCTCAAAGACATGCCCCAGACCCCAAACCCCACGGGCTGCCTTGGCCCAAACAATCTCAACACCCTCCTCTTCATCCGCGGGTGCTCCGCGCGGGGGACCGGCCACGCTCAGGTGAAAGAGGCGGCGAGGAAGCCCCATCCGAGGGTGAAGGTGATCGTATGGGGAAGGAGACACACTCCAGAGGTGCATGATGCTCTTGTTCATGCCCGTTGCGCTCATACACAATGTGAACTATGACTATGAAAGAGTGTCCAATAGACTGGCATACACCCCAAAGTACAAGAGCACATGGAATTATAGCTGTAGCAACACTTTGTCACCCATATTGACCCTTCCTGCATCCTGCACAAAGCTATAAACCACGTTCTCTATTGGATCAGAACCGCAAAAACGACGGTTCAAAAAAAGGACCAAAAGTGCGGAAACACGGGGTCTCCGTGTTTGGACAAGCCCGTGTTAGCGCAAGGGGGGGAGGGAGTACACCACGGAAACAAGCGCTGGGTAAGACAGTATCACAGCCCAACAACAAGTTTCGCCCCACACCAACCGCTACCTTGTGCCGCGGCTGAGCTTCGAGGGTGAGATCTTCAAAGAGCAACAAACGACATTTCTTACGCGCCTCGTCTTGCCCCATCTAGTGCGGATGTTCAATGGACAGCAACAAACGACATTTCTTACTCAAGAGTATCACGGATGGGGCCGAAAATCCCTAGACGAGGGGCCCCCGGGGTAGGAACTGTGGGTGCTTGGGTGGGCCAGAAGGCTGAATCTCCTCACTGCGCACGCGCCGCGCGCCAGCCCCGTCAGGTCCCCCAAGGGGCCAAAACTAGGGTTCGAGTATCTGCCGACATACAAACCTTTGCACTGCGTGCACACTCGTGCACGGCATTCCCCGAGACCGACTGTGGCACTATTGTTCTAACGTATTTCTATTACCTACTTCTACTTCCATCGCTCTGCTTATAGGTCCTGGTGCTTAGTGCTTCATTGTAGCACGCCATTCACGGGATCGCTATGGGTTGCTCCTTCTGCAAAAACAGTTGTGATACCAAATTAATACAGTCCGGACACTACTGCCCCTTGGCAATGAGAACCACGATGGTTGTCCCCCCAGTCACCCGAGGACATGCAAATTGTTAGGTATCCAAATCGTATGACCGGGATTCCTTGCGTGGTTCACGCAAGCACAGGTTTTCCATCCAGACCGTATGTCCCAAACAGTGGTTCCACTTGCGCTGACGTCAGTGTCCACTGCATTGGCTGTTGTGTGGCCTACGTGTTGTACAAGGAGGTTTGCGTCATTTGTACGGGGCTGTGGCTGGAGAGTGGGGCAGGGAGGGAGGGGGGTTTGGTTTGGTTTGGATCTCGGCTCGCGCCAAAGGCGGTGACCCACGGCCAGTGTGCCCGTACCTCACCGGCTCGACTGGGTACCCCCCCTGGTTGTCTGGTCTCACAGCCGCCCAGACTGCCGACGATCCCCGTACCACATCAAGGCGCTGACAAGAGGGAGACACCGCCGTGCCTGTATGTGTAGGCGCGCGTGCCGCGGGGGGGGCGTGCCGGGTTGGGGGGGGGGGGGGGATGTCGGGTCACACCACGGGTTGGTGCCTGGCCCTTCTGTACCACTCACGGCTGGACGGCCCCGGGCGCCGGTGCCGCTGGTTGCTGGTGCTGCCCCACCCCCTGGCATTAGTCGGCGGGCTGGCAGGGGGGGGGGAGGAAGGGGGGGGGGGGTTCAAGGCAGGTACAGGCAGCAATGAAGGGCACAAAATGCCCATCTGATTGGGGACACCTAATGAAGCCCAGAAATCCCAGAGGAGAGATGCACCAAGACAAATGAAACATACCAGACACGTCGCTCCGGCCGGAGCCCAGCTGCAGCCTCAACTACCACCAAGATCCACCGTCCGAAGTCATATGTGTTGTGAATCCAGAAACTGGAAACAATACAAGTGACACCCTAAATATCATGACAAGGACCACGTGCACCATCACATCTTGTTTCATACTGGGGTCAAGGAGGCGGAGTTTTCAAGCCGAAAACGGCCCAAAACAGCAATAAATCGCGATTTCCCGGAGCTACGTACATTTTTGGCAAAATTTGTCGGTAGACTAAATCGAAGAGCATGAAATTCCGGATTCGATGAGCCGAAGTACCGCGCGGTTTGACGCGGCTAGCCCGAGTTATGGCCATTTCAGACGCCCGACCGGCCAAGGCCGCCTGTCCCTGCCCTGCTTCTGCCCACATGCAACGGACTCAGCGCAGTCCACCAAATATGGGGGGGCATTGGTTGGTCACCGCCGGTGCGTGGACGCCCACCAACAATCGCCTTATCCATCATCTCATCTCGCTTCATACTGGGAAACTGTGTGGTCAGGAGGGGTCAGGTTTTTCAGGGCACCTAAATCTGAGGACCGCTCGCCGACACGCCAGCACACAAGTAGGAGTGTTTCCCAACCAACGGTGTCAAACCCCAGGCTCGGACCCACGACCTCTGGGGCGGCTTTCGGGCGATGCTTGGGACCGGCGGCCTCACTCCCGGCGCTGGTCGAGCAGTAGTTCCCTGCCTGGGGTTCGATCCCAGGACCTTGAATTCCCCGGGCTGTTCAGGTGCTTGAGAGAGGAAAGCCGAAGCAACGGATGCCAGAGCGGAATCCCTAAGACAGCCTCCCCGCGCCAGGGCTCAAATCGGAGGGGCTTTTAGGCGGTGCAGCCCTAAACCATTGGAGAGACTCCAGGAAACCCGGCTCCTGCAGCCAGGCCATACCGTCAGGTGCAGCCCCCGTGGCGACGCTCTGCAGGCCCCCCACCAGCAGCAGTAGCGCTAAACCCCCAGCACTCACAAGGTCCAGTAGGGGCTGCGGGTGAGGCTGTTGGCGTTCTCCGGGCCTATGCACAAGCCATCGGTGTGCTACAGGAAGCACTAGGGAAAGGCTCCAGGACTCTGCATCAGCAGTGGTGCCCTCAACACCCTCTGCGTATGGCAGATCCATTGCTACAGAAGGCCTGCAGCCAAGAGGGTGTGGCCAGTCCTGAGTCTCATGCATGGGATTGCAGCAAAAGCTGCTGCCCCACTGGCCGAGGGTTCGCGATGTGTGAGCAGAAGAATGTTGCTTGATCCAGGCAGTCCCTAACAGCAAAAAAAGGGGAGGCAGGGACTGCTGGCGTCCGTCAACACCAGCTCGGCGGTTGGAGCGTGACCAACGGCTGCTGGAGGGTGACCGCCGGCCGTTGGAGGGTCACCGACGGCTGTTGGAGGGTAAACGACGGCGATTGGAGGGTAACCGACGGCTGTTGGGGGGTAACCGACGGCTGTTGGGGGGTAACCGACGGCGGCTGGGGGGTAACCGACGGCGGTTGGAGGGTAACCAACGGCTGTTGGAGGGTAACCGACGGTTGTTGGAGGGTAACTGACGGCTGTTGGGGGCTACCTGACGGCTGTGGAGGATAACTGACGGTTGTTGGAGGGCAATTCGGCGGTCCTTGATGCAAACAAAAAACAACTGTGAGTGGCACTGGGGACCGCCTTGACTTGATCAGTGAGGTCATAGTCAGGGGCGGCAAAGCCGCCGGGGGCCACAGATCCAGTGGGCAGTGGCGACACGTGTTCAGTACAGAGGGCACAGCAACAGTCTGCACGGCTGCAGAGGGCAACAAGCCGCCTCGGAGTTATGTCAGCGGGTGGGAGTGGTCCGGCCACTGGGACATGTACAGCAGCGCCACGACAAGATCGCGACACACGCACGTCGCGGTCGCGGCGCAGCCCCGACACACCGCACGCGGCGTTGGTGCGCGTCGGTGCCGGGGCGGACAGGAACGGACGGCAGAAAGGTGCAAAATGGTCCCCCGTGTTCTGCTCGGGCACCGCGGGGAGGGCGTTCCACAAGGGCTCGTTGGTTCCGGTGTGTCGAACACCGGGAGTTCGCCATGTCGTTTGTGTGGCCCAGTGCCGTGCGCAAGCGGGAAAAATGAGCAAACATCCCCCCGTCACACGGACAAACCAGAAGGCACACGGTTGCACCCCAACCGCCATCGGTCACACCGGCCCCGACCGGGGCGCCGTGCATTGTGGACGTTTCGGCACAGCGCAGGCACAGCGCCCAGTAGTAAAGTAGCGTTCCCGTGGCCACCCTGAACACCCCCCACCACCGGGGGGGCTACGTCCACGGGGCAAAACCAGCAGATGCGGACAGCAATCTGGCATTTTCAGTGTGAAACACAGTTCGTTTTAACTCCTTATCTGAGTTTTTGGACTGAGTAAGAATCTGAGCAGCCAACACGGTACTTACAGCGGTCACCTCGGCCATCGGGGAAAACGGGTCCAAAATAAAAATAGCCTACTTTTCGCACAGCGCAGGCACAGCGCACAGTGCACCCCCATAATCCCTGTCCCTGAGAGAAAAAATGAAAAAAAATCTGGACCTCTGCGGACGGCCCTGTTGTGGAGGCTGTTGTTGGTCGAGGTCAGTTCTGGGGGGGGGACTGTTGGGGGGGGGGGGGGGGTAAGGGCGGGAGGAGGTTGATACCCGACCGGTCTGCACTATCTTGGGCCCGGAGGCCTTGGAGGGGGCGGGGCGCCATCACGGCCGAAGAAGTGTGCCGGGTGATACGTACTGCTGGGTGTACGCATTGGTCTGAGTTGTTGGAAATTGAGTGTTGACGTTGCTTGTTCCAAAGCCATTTGGGTAAAAGCACTGCTACGAGGTGAGGGGGTGAGGGGGTGAGGGGGGGGGGGGGCGTTGGAGGTGGGGGTTGGGGGTTGGTTCATGATTGCTGGTGGGGCACCGACTGGTGCAGCCGGTGTCCAGTGCCATGGCTTTGTATGAGGGTGCTGAAACGCACCGCGCACTGCACCGCGCGCACCGCGTGCACCGCGTGCGTCGGAGGATGCAACGCTTTAGTGCAATGTACACCCTTTCGGAGGGTACGCAGGGACGCGGAGAAAATACATTGAAATGGGAAACTTTTGTGGGTGCATCATCGCCACTTCCCCCCAGACAATGCCCCCAAAGCGTGTTTTACCCAGACACACCCAGCGCCAGGAGTGAGGCCGCCGGTCCCAAGCATCGCCCGAAAGCCGCCCCAGAGGTCGTGGGTCCGAGCCTGGGGTTTGACACCGTTGGTTGGGAAACACTCCTACTTGTGTGCTGGCGTGTCGGCGAGCGGTCCTCAGATTTAGGTGCCCTGAAAAACCTGACCCCTCCTGACCACACAGTTTCCCAGTATGAAGCGAGATGAGATGACATCACCCAACCATTGCATACAGTGCACACTGGCCACGTTTCAGCAACTTTCAGTGTGAGCTATATTGTGTGCGCCGGGCTGACGTAGCACCGCGCGCTGCACCGCGCGCACCGCGGGGTCAGCACCCCCTATGACCCGCTTGTTGCGCTGCCAAAGCGGTTACTTGGGGGCCAAGGTCTGGTGACCACAATACAGTGGGTGGGGGAAGAGCTACTCAGGGCGGGGGGGGTGGGGGGCAGCGAAGCTCAGGTAATAGGTCCATGTGCACCTGCCTTCACGCCAAGCCACAGCAAGCCCCCCCCCCCCCTCATCAGTGGGCAGTCCCGGCACTGACAGGGACACTGACACCGCACGCATTGGGCTGTACCAGGCCTTTGCTTAGTGATACTGGGGGGGGGGGGGTCAAATTGGCCCACCGGGATTTTGGCTGACCCACCCACCCACCCACCCACCCACCCACATCAGAAAATTTTTCCTCAGGAAAAAAATGAAATTTATCAAAGGGGCCCGAACTTGGAGGTCAATTGTAGGTACACAAACTTTTTTTTGGCCTCTGACCCACCCACCCACCCCCCCGCCCGGTATAGTATCAACCAGCCACTAAGCAAAGGCCTGGGCTGTACGGTCGCTCAGGACTGTGCCGACGTCTGCCAAGAGCACGTCGGCGCAGTCTTCCGTGGCCTTCGGTTCTTTGTGGCAGTCAAACGGGCTCGACACGAGCTGTGCCTTGTCGCGTTCAAGACCCTGTGCACATTTGTCCCGTGGGATGGGGGGGCTGTTGTTGGGTCTGCAGAGGGGCGTCAGCTCACGACTGCCGTTGTCTTCAGTTTTATATCGGTTAGAATTGGCGTTGGGCGACATTGCACCGTTGCAACACCAGAATTAAAGTCGCGTAGGAGATGTCACAGAGCTGCCCGTTGCACAACCTATAAATGCCCCTGATTCTTAGTATAAAACACCATTGTTGAACCCACCGGCCAGCACACCGCTGCAGGCACTGCGACTTGCCTTTCATAGCAGGGCTGGTAAAGAAGAGATGTTCAATGGCGAACCGACGACGGTTTGGACGGTTGGGCGACCGCCAACCGACATTGGCGGGGGTTGGCGTTCAGGGCGCCGTGTTCGCTGGCGGTGGGCGAGTAGCCGACGGCGGCCAGGCTGGGTGCACAGTTAAAACCGCCACCTGCCTTACAGCACGGAGCACATCATTACACGGCGTTTGTATAAAACTCAAGTGGACGGTGCACACACCCAACACCATCGTTACTTGGCTGGCACCCTCACATGTTGCCCTGTCCGTGAGTTGCCCATGGCCGATTTAGCCGAATGGGAGCACATGCGACTCCCCATCGGCTACAGCGCTAGACTGCGGCACCGCACAGGCGACTCCCCAGCGGGTGAAGCGCGCACCGCACAGGCGACCCCCCATCGGGCACAGTTCCATTCAGACTAAATGCTATTGCTTAGTAAGGCGCCGCGGGGGGGGGTTCGAGTAGTCAGGTATGCCACCACGCACCAGACTCCAGCCGCGCATGCGACCTTCATTGCCTTCAGAGGGTTTGCACTGCGCGACGGTCTCTTTCCGGTTGATGGTGCTTGGATAGGGCTAGGGCCTAGAACCTCCCCTGTGCCCCGTTGCTCTGCTTGCTTGGGTTAGTGGATCGTCACGGTTGGTTGCCTCGGGGGTGGGGGGGGGGGGTTCATTTGAGCCCTGGCCCGCCAAGCCCACCCGACCACCCAGCCACATCAGAGCAAGATATCAACGGACTCATGGGCGGCGTGCGGGAGGACGGGTGGCGTATCTAAGATTTCAATGCGCATGGCGCCCATGCACCCACCTGCCCGCTGCCTACTTCTTAATCACATCCACTTTGTAATCGCGCAATTTTGGGGTGTGCAGCCCATTGCTGCAGGGGTTGGGGGCGGGTGTGGACAGGGAGGGGCCAGGGCGTCGGCTATGGTTCAGGGAAGGCGGAGGGCCCCGGGGCAGGGGGGGGGTGGCAGGCAGTGCGCTGAGGACGAGAGCCCCCGGGAGGACAGAAGGCGGGGGGAAGGGCGAGGGTCTGTGCCCCGCACGCGCACGCCGGCACTAGGGGGGGGAGGGGGTTTGGCACAAGGCCTTGGTGGTTGGCTCTGTTAGCCTATGGCGGCGCCTATTGGCCTCTCTCGCCTTTGAACCTTCTGCTATGACAAGCAGGTATCCGTACTACTGCGGGCATCAGGGGGGCGGGGGGGGTGGGCAATCATGATGCGCTGCATAGCTCGTGGGTTCTTGGTATGCTATGCACAGCTCGGCATAATGTAAAGAGGTCGAGCGTGTGGGCATACCGCCAAAATGCAAAAGCAGATCCCGCGAGGTCAACGCACGAGCTATCATGGCAAAGTGATGCAGATACTCACTGTCTTCATGTCACTGAACTTCTATTCGCCAGTACAGGCGGGAATCCCAGCACTCATTCGGCCATACCTGCTGCCGGTTGCGGAGAGGAGAGGGGGGGGGGGGGGCAGGGGGGGGGGGGTGGCACAAGGCCTCGGTATCTGATTGTGTGCCTTTGGCGGCGCCTATTGGCCTCTCGCCACCGCCCATTCTGACCCTCCGTGGGCCCGGCCGGGGGGGGGGGGGGGCGGATGGCTGTCGCGAGGGTTGACTCGTTCGGTGCCAGCCCAGGGTGCTGGTGGCCCGCCGCGCTCCCTCGGGACCCATGGAATGGGGGGCTGACGATATTTCCTGGTTGCCGGCCTGGTCCCTCTGACGCGTCGTGCTCCGCAGGGGCAGCGGAGGGGGGGACAAGAGCACGCGGGATGACCGGCTCGCGGAAGGGAGGGCAGAGGCCAGGGATACGCTTCAGGGCGAGGGGGGGGCTGCGAGGGGGGGCTCAACCGCGAGAACCGGCCGGTGGAAACGCGGTTGGGAGGCAATGTCTGGCGGGTTGAGCCCCCCCCCCCCCCCCTGGGCTCCTGGAGGGTATGGGCTCATCTCAGGGAGGGCACCAGACTCATGACGTGCAAGAGGGGGCCTCATCAACAATACCGCGGCATGCCGTGGTTCACGATCCCAACCCGTACCTATCCCAAACCACGACCTACAAAACCCGTGGACTCTTCAATCGCTCACTGTGCGCATTTCCTACGACAAGGTGTGCGATTGTTTGGAAGGCCACCCTGGTGGCATTTTGGCACTATCTGGATATATCGCGGGGAACAGCCAACCTTGACCAATCATTTCAAATACACTTTTTCCTCCATTTCTAATCCACCCAACTTCGCTCCCGAAAACAGAAACTTTTTTGGCACTATTTCGGTATATCGCGGGGAAGGAGTCTCGCCCGAGGAGGTTCCCACACGTGGCGAAGCACGGCGAGTGGCGACACCCCAGGTGGCGGTACAACTGGACCCAGCCCTGGAGGCCAGCCGCCCCGCATCCTGCGCGGCAGCGTCATTCGTGGCGTGTCTGGCCGTCGTGCCAGGTCATCCTCTCGCACTCAAACGACTCGTGCAACCTCCGCATTCGTTTCCTGTGGGCCTTTTCGCGCTGCCGCAGCGCGCTCTCAGGAATGGTCGCACTGCTGCTCGCCGCCGCGCTGCTGCTCGACGTTGCACTGCCGCTCGCCGGGTCTGCCGAGTGAGAAAGGGCGGAGGTCGGAGGTGCACGTGCGACGAGGGCTGGGGCCACGTGCTGCAACTGCTCTGGGTCCTACCGCCGAGGCATCACTTGGCTGGACAGGAATGCGCACGCTCCTTCCCTAGCCTACCTCCTCCCCCCCTTTGTAATCCCCCCACCCAATGTCGCAAGGGGGGGAGATTACAAGGGGGGGGGGAGGTACCAGGTGGACCATGCACATTGGTGCACATGGTGAACATTGCTGCAGAAAGGTGGACACAACTGCAGATGTGCTGTGCAGATACCAACAGTGCAATGGTCTGAACACACAGGTGTGGGAACAAAACAGACACGTCTGAAGCAAGTTTCAGTGACAATTGCAGAGCACCCAGTAACTTGGGGATACTCACACACACCATATCCGCAAGGTGTTGGATGTGAAAAAAACAGCTCCTCAGGCCAACATCAAATGAAAGTCATGGAGGCGAGGTGCCTTTCTGACAGACAGTCAAGTCATTGTGCATTATATGCATGCCTTGTATCCCATTGACCGTAAATGAGTGTATGTACAGGTTGCAAGCCTCTGTTTCAATTTACTCTACCCTTGATCAGTGTGGATTAGTTTTTTTTTTGTGTTGAATCACCGCCATTCCGTGCACTCTGCTTGGATCGCACACACGCACAAACGCACGCACACATGCACGCACACACACGAGCGCGCACATGTCACACATAGTCATGAGCCTGACGTTGGGCTTTACAGGGTCAAAGGAATGGACATGCAAGGGTCAGACAAGCTGATTGGGAGCACTGACATATATCCCACTGATGCAGTACATGACCACGTTTACCACCTGTGACTGGGAGGTCACACACACACAGGTCTGGGAGGGAGGGAACATGAACCGCAAGTGGGACTGATGGCGTGGAGTTCATGCGGGGCGCCACTGTCTTTGCAACACGCTCCATTGATGCCATTTGGGGAAAATTCCTCTGGGAGGCACCACGTGGAGTAGGACTCTCCCTTTCAAAACGCCTGTTTGCGGATCCACTTCATGACACTACAATGTGACAACAATGTTTCACTGGGAAGGATTGAACGCGCAGCATTGCGACGGGCAAACGGACTGCAACCCTTTTTCTAGTGCCTCTTCGCGTCTACACCATGTGCACAGTGCCTGCAACATGCGCACGTTGTACACCACCGATGCGCAGTGACCACGAACTGTGATATTACATCGCGTTGCAGCTCTACGACGTGTAACAATCTACAACAGGCATCGTAGTACAACGGATATTACCAACCCCCTTTTGACAGATATGCAGACACACACGTACCCACACGCAGACACGGTCCTGGCTCATCCCATGCTGCCCTAAACACCACAATCCCCCCCTCCCTCGGGTTGGGCAGGAGATTGCAGCGCGCGAGGCCGCAAACCTGCACTTGCCGTGCGCTCGGACTGCGACTTTTCCAACATCCGCGCGTACATCAGCCGCATGGCACGCTCCTTCTGCAGCTCCGCCGC
Source organism: Eutreptiella sp. 'Long Island Sound 2002' (assembly GCA_964036045.1). Classification (NCBI taxonomy): domain Eukaryota; phylum Euglenozoa; class Euglenophyceae; order Eutreptiales; family Eutreptiaceae; genus Eutreptiella; species Eutreptiella sp. 'Long Island Sound 2002'. The sequence goes on along the minus strand of OZ038393.1, from coordinate 3,960,747 downwards.
CAACTTGGCCTCCATCTGCTGCTTCCGCGAAACGTCACTGCCCCTCCGCGACAGCGGGTCCTTCTCCAGCACCTGCGCGAGCGCTTCATACCGGGCGTTGGAGTCGCGCAGCTGCTCCTCGAAGTGCGCGATGCGCCCCTGCATGACCTCCACGCGCTCCGCCATTGCCGCCTCTGTCTCCGCCAGCTGGCGCTGCTGCAGCAGCGTGGGGCTCTCTGTGCGGGACAGCACCACGGGGCTTTCGGTCCGGGACAGCACCACAGGGCTCTCCGTGCGGGACAGCACCACAGGGCTCTGCGTGCGGGACAGCAGCGTGGGGCTCTCAGTGCGGAACATGTGCCGCGCGGTGGTCCCTTCCGAGCCCGGCGCCAGCGGCGTATCGGAGCCCCTACGCGCGGGCCCCGCACCCCATGGCCCCAGCCGGGAAGGATCGCTGACCCAGATCTGCGGGGGCTGTGTCGGGTGGGGGCCGTTGGACTGCCACGCGGCTGGGCCCGGCTCCAGCCCTGCCGCGTGCTCCCCGGTTCGGGACTGCACACCGTCACTGCGCGGCTGCGGCAGGTCCTGTTGGGGCGCTTCCCCACGCCGCACATCCTCGTGGCCCTCAGGCACTCGGTCCTGCTCCGGGGCATGTGAGGCGCCTTCCGACGGGCCGCGCGAGGGAGCCTCCGCGGCGCCGCTGCCGGCGGCCGGGGGCGCGGCGGCCTGCGGGGCAGTTGCGGCCTCCGGCTCGGGGCGCGCGCGCGGCCGACGGCCGCCGCCCCAGAGGTTGCGCAGCAGCGCGAGAAGGCCCAGCGTGCCGACCACGACCCCGATGGCCTTGTCCCACGTGCCACTGCTGGTGAGGCTCAGGCGCGCGCGCGCCTTCGGCGGAGCCTTGCACTTGGCCTCGGGTTTGGCGCCGCCGGGGGCGTCGCTGGGGGCGTCGGGTGCCGGGCACCCCTTTGGAGGCTCTTTGGCGGCGTTGGGGTCTGCCTTGGGGTCTTTGGGGGGCTCGGCCGGGGACGCCTTGGGGTCTTTGGGGTGGGCTTTCGGGGCGTCCGGGGCGGGGCCACTGGGGCTGCGTGGCGTGTCGGGGTGCGTGCCCGGGCCGGGGGCGGAGGTGGCGGAGGCGTCCTTTGGGGCGGGCTTTCGTGGAGGGGCCTTGGGGGGGGCGGCGGGTTTGGGGGGATCCTTCTGGGACGCTTTGAGGGAGTCCTTCGACGTCTTGGAGAAGTGATTGGGAGGCTCCTTGTGGCTGGACTTGGCAGACGCCTTGGAGGAGTCCTTGGGCTTCGTGCGCTGCTTGCCCCACAGCTTCTGCCAGTTGTCTCTGCCGTCGTCGTCATCCTCGTCGTCGTCGTCCACGTCGTCCTTCTCTTGTGCCCTGCCACGCGCCCAGGCACCAGGCTTCCCTTGCGGACCCGCCTTACCTTGCGGGTATGCGCCCTTTCTGAGGGTCCCATCGTTCGTCGTGTGGTTGAACGCGGCGGCCTTGGCGGGAATGCCTGCATCGATGGGCCAGATGGCCACCCCGAGAAGCGCCAAAACCACGAATGGTAGAGCAGGTCGGCATTGCATTTGCGTGCGGAGAGGGAAGCGCCAAGCCCGTGAAGGGGAGGACAGAGAACAAGAAAAGCTGTAATGGGGAGGCCGGTCAACAATCGAGTGCAAAGTGATACCGTTTGACAAGAGGAGCTGCGAAGCAATGCCTAGGAAGGGGGGAAGGTCACCCCCCCGCTGCGGGATGTAGATGTTGAATGCTGAGCTGTACGTTGCAAAGCACAAGGCTACAAATCAAGAAAGTCAGAACAAAAAGCTCTTCAGTGACATTGCCATAGGCGCCTTCCGCGAAAAAACAATAGACACTCACAAAATAACCCCCCCCCCCGCTTCCAGGGCCCAGCCTATGAGACGGGGCTGCTCTACCGTAGACCCAAAAAGGGGAGAAATACCTTGCTGGTAAGCAGACTGTTTCCACTTCCGGGCTGCTTTTACTCCACACATATAAAAACTGCCACGAACCTAACGATCAACACAACAAAATCCCACTAAGTGTGCACAGCACGAAAATTTTTCGTTGTCCGTGTGCAAATGCCAGTGACAATACTTGGCAAAAGATGTAAAGAATTGTAGTCCTTGTTGAATACAGGACAAGAAGAGGTAAAGAGATGCCACTGCAGTCCTCGTTGAATTCAGGACGCACATCGCATCTAGGATAGTCACGGTGTGCATCCAAAGAAGCGCATCCACAGAACCCGAATTGAAGAGGAGACCGCGTTTTTGGCCCACAAGACAGTCGTAACGATGGACGACCCCAATGATGAATACGTGATTGTGGATCTCTCCGTAGCGTTGGCGCTCTTCAACATTTCACTAACCCCTCTGAGTGGCGGGTGCTGGGTGAAAATATATTTTGTTGAAAATAATGAAAAATTGTGTTATTACGCTAGTTTCCAGCCATTCTTTGCATCCCTGCCGCAATTGACTTGAAGCGAAAATGATGCACGCATGACACCAAATTTCCCAAAATGTTTCACTTTCTCATTTCTGAAAGTCCTGAAATGCGTCGAATTATCATGGTGCATGTGGGGCAAGGTGCATCCTCACTGCTCACTCCAAGATGCATTCGGCTGTACACTGAAACCGGACGTGCATATGGTCACCATTCGCTATCGTGAACTAGAGGGGCACCAAAGCAGAACGGGCACCGAACAAGAGACTGGTTACACGGCCATTATTCGCAGGGTAACAATCAATGTGATAGTAGAATAAGCGCCCACCTTCTAATTTCTACTCGCCCTTCACCTTTCGCTACTTCAATGCTCTGTATTAACACACAATCATGTTGTCCGCACCCCGGGTCATACACAGTGAAGCACCATGGGTTAAGTCCCGATCGGCACAAAAATTCAAAGTCCTACCAAACAATCGTTAGTTGCATAAACCGGAGCATCAGGCCAGCAATCAAACTTGGTCAGTACGAACAAGAGAAATCCCGCATCCTCCCACCCCGATGATGTCATTTATCATCACAGACAATATCGACTTGTGAACTGTCCAGCAAGGACTGCAAAGACCCAAGGAAGCAAGCATTGCAAAATATGGACCCATTTCATTCCAACCAATGGGCCACAAGAAAACGTGCTCAAAAGGAAGCCCATGGTGCGGCACGCAAGCGCAAAGAACCACCAATTCGTCTCAAAAAAATTAGCATCCCCAGGCCGGTGACATGGTGTGGCATGGGAGCACAAAGCAACCACCGGTGAGGAAGTTCATGTGGAAAAAATGTAGTAGCTGGTGACGTTGTGTGGCGTGCAAGAAAAAACGAGGAACAATAACCACATCACAAAGAGGCAAGCACCAACTCGCCACCCAACAATCAAATGACAAATGACAAAGATTGTTCTTCAAAAGAATTGGAAGCATAGCCAATGATGAGGAATACAAATGTACCCACCCAGGGGGGTGCCGAAGGTTGCGGTCAAGGTCGTAGCTCCCATTAGCTTGAACCATTGGTTGTGTGCCTGTCTTCAGCACCTCGTGTTTGCTCCTGAAGTTGTGGAGCAAGCTAGGGATCTTGGAGATCACTTCGTTTTGGTTGACATGGAACCGTTTCATAGAAGTTCCGGTTGGAAGTGTTCCCGTCTTCCGTTGCCTTGTGAGGAGCTGCGGTCTCAACCATCACTAGTAGATTGCTCGCGCCTCCTCATTGCCACATGCAAAACACGGAGGCAGACCTGCTCACCTTTTGCTGACTCATCTCTTCGAGTTCCTTCAATGCATTCATTATAGATGTCTACGACTAATCAAGTTAAGAAGTGAGAAATAAGCACACTCAACCATGCCCCCAATCGCACGTTAGGTGATTCCCTGCATACACTTCAAGCGAGGAGCTGTTGCATCGACCAAGGTGTTGCAAATTTGAGAAAAATTTCACACACGGAGCAAGAAGCGAGGCTTTGCCGGCCACAAGCCATCGCAATGTTTGAGCTCACTACATTTCTAAACTACACATATCATCAAACTCAACACAACATTTTCTACCATGCATGCTGTGTTCCGGCATGCTAAACGAGCGCATTCTTGCCATCAAGACTAACCCAACGCATCAATCTGAAACGTTGTTGCTATTGTATCCTCCCGATCAAGTCGTTCTATTCCAATATGATCGTAAATGCGTTTTATGTTGGGCTGATACCCTCATACTCCAAAGAATATTCCCAGTTCCAAGTGAGGAGGGGCACTGAGTGAGGAGGCATCTAGATGTGCATGTGCAGGCGGCCCACCCAGTTGTGAACCCGATTCATCCTGCATGCCTCGGTTATGTCTAGAAGTTCCGTGGTGCCTGATTTCAGTAACCCTTCCAGGCTGTATGGGCGAATGCCGGTTGACTTGACCGTGGGACACAATTCTCATTTCAGTTGAGGAGCTCAAGAGAGACAGAGTGAGGACGGCTACTGTGAGTGTTACCCATCGTCGAAGACCGTCAGAGTTGCGGACCAAGTGAGTGTCATACGTATTGGTGGCTGCAGACGTTGGGTTTGCAATAGCGAAACGACCGTTGGTCGTGTGTCCTGCGCTTCAAGCTGTTCACGTGCCAGCGGTCAGCCGTGAGGCGCACTGCCCTGTGCGAACAGCCCGGCAAGGTTGAAAAGCAGAATCTGTCGATGTTCTCGGATGAGCGCCCAAACAACCACTTTCCGCAAGTGCCCAGAAACAGGTCACCGAGACGGCGCAAGCGAGGGCAGAGTGTTTGTGAAAGACTTGCTACTACCACGTGATGCTTTGTTTGTCCGGCACCAAACGCCGCCTCGTCCAGTGTCACAACACGCAACTTTAGGCCATTTCAGTCTCACCACAGCACTGAACAACTGAAGCGGAAAATTGCCTGCCGTCGGGCCTTCTTGCGTCACGGAGAGCAACAGTGCCGCCGTCTGCTATTTCCACTTTCCCCAGGACCTTGGAACTCGGAAAGGTCAGTTTGTCGCCTCTGACAGCGGTTCGAAAGTGGAGTGCGCTGGTGCCCAGGCATCAGTGCTCCAAACAGCGATTCCCTCTGACCCAGAAATCTTTCGTCGAGGATAGTTGTGCAGCAGACGTATGTGTGGGACTCTGTAGCGCAAAGCCGCAATCTGCAGCTTCACCACCAACCTATACACCACAGTATTTTTTGTTGTTTTAAACGACGATGTACCGCCGAGCGACTTCCCGCGCTGCCAAAACCTTGATGGCAAGGAGATCCCTGAGCTACACCGTACGAATGCGTGAGCTCCAGTTCCAGATGAACGAAGTGCACAACTACCCTGCACATTATGAAAAGTTGGGAGAAACAGATGCCAGCCCAGACATGGTGCAGAGCATTTTGGAAGAGGCGGCAAAGTTCACCGAGTCCGAGGTGCACCCCCTGTACCAGGCGGGTGACGCTGGCTGCACCTTCCAGGACGGTGAAGTTACCACCCCACCTGGCTGGAAAGAGCTGTACCAAGCGTACGCTGAGGCAGGCTGGTGTGGGCTTGCTATGGAGGAGGAGTATGGCGGTCAAAACTTGCCTGCATCTCTTGCACTGGCTGTTATGGAGATGACGGCCACTGCCAACTGGGCCTGGAACATGTACCCTGGCTTGTCTCGCGGGGCCATGGAAACCATTAAGCTCCACGCCACTGAGGAACTTAAGGAGATGTATCTTCCCAACATGGTGTCAGGCGCGTGGACCGGCGTGATGGACTTGACGGAGTCGCAAGCTGGTACTGACCTGAACCAGGTCAAGACCAAGGCGACGCCTCAGGACGATGGTAGCTTCAAGATTTCCGGAGAGAAGATCTTCATCTCCTGTGGAGAGCACGACATGGCGGAGAACATCATTCACGTGGTGCTCGCCCGCCTGCCTGGCGCTCCACCTGGTACCCGTGGTATCTCCCTCTTCCTGGTTCCGAAGTACGTAGTGAAGCCAGACGGATCCATGGACACCTCAAAGAAGAACTGCGTGACCACTAGCATTGAGCATAAGATGGGCATCAAGGGTTCCGCCACGAGTGTGGTGCTCTTCGACGAGTCTGTTGGGTACTTGATTGGCAAAGAGAACCAGGGCCTGAAGAGCATGTTCACCTTCATGAACGGCGCCCGGCTGGGCACTGGCATGCAGGGCATCGGGACCATGGAGCTTGCACTGCAGAACTCCACTCCGTACGCCCGTGAGCGCATGTCCATGCGTGCGCTTAGCGGCGCCAAGGAGAAGGACAAGGCTGGGGATCGCATCATCCACCATCCTGACGTCCGCCGCATGCTGTTGACCCAGAAGGCGTTCGTTGAGGGTGGGCGGGCCCTCTTCTACCGTGTCGGAAAGATGGCGGACCAGTTCCAGCGGGCACCCGACGAGGCTGCGCGCGACAAGATTGAGCATGAGATGGGCTTGTACACGCCCGTCCTCAAAGGTTTCCTAACTGAGATGAGTCAAGAGTGCGCATACGATGCGCAGCAGGTGTACGGCGGCCACGGATACATCAAGGAGTGGGGCATGGAGCAAATCGCCCGTGACGCCCGTATCTCTACCATGTACGAGGGCACCACCGGTGTTCAGGCCCTCGACCTGATTGGGCGCAAAGTGCTGATGACCAAGCCCCCGATGGGCCTTCTGCTGGGCTACTGCAAGGAGGTGCTTGGCTTCTGTGCTGGACACGCCACCAACCCTGCGATGTGGCAGTTTGTTGGGCCTCTGGCCAGGGCAACCATGAGGTGGGTGTACCTCACCACCCGCATCATGGTCACTGCTGCCCGTGGTGACAAGGAAATCGTGGGAGCAGCCAGCGTAGACTACTTGAAGTACTCTGGTTATGTCATGCTTGCTCACCAATGGGCACTGCAGGCCGATGTGGCATCCAAGAAGTTGGCGAGTGCATCAGACGACGAAAAGGAGTTTTACACCTCGAAGGTGCAGACTGCCGAATTCTATTTCAAATGCATCCTCCCTCGAATCAACACACATGCCGCGACCATGCTGGCAGGCTCAAAGGTCGACATGCAGATGAATGAGGAGTGGATCTGCAAAGTTTAAGTAACAGGGCCCCTTGCATTTTTTTTTGACCTTATGTTTTTTTTCAGAGATTTAACCTTCGCCACGCATGCGTGTGTGCATGGCACATCGAACATGCCAATTAATACAACATAGATAACTCTCGATTTGGCTCTCCGAATGGAGATTCGTATCGCCTGCAGTACAAGACTTGGTTGTGGCTGCCTCTAACCCTGACATGACAGTCATGAAAAAATTGTGTAGGATGTTTTGGGGCACAGGAATTTCTACGCCCTGTATATTATTGATGCGGTTTTAATTTCACCAACCTCTGTCCCACACCGTTGGTTTCCATCCTGTTGTATGGTGCTCCACGCATCACGTTCATCGACGTCCTCTCATTTTCGAGTTGTCTGCCTGCGGCGGCAAGTACAGGTTCATAGGTTTTTCATTTGAGGGTTGCCCGGATAGACCACGGAGACGGCTTTGTCGCCCTCCTAGGGACAGCCTGGTGCACAAAAGAAGAGTGCGGGTTGGCAGCCTTGCTGCTGCCAACCCTGCATCCCTGTCATCGCCCTCCTGTGAAGTAACGGTAACCCAATTTGACGAGGTTGTGTTTTGTGTGATTTGTATTGCCCGTGTGGTGCGATGAGATTTGGGTCCCCCCCCCAAAAAAAATCATGCATTTATTGTTGAGTTCGGCACGCTGATATGGAGTTGCGTTTCACACTATCAAGTTTTTGTGTTGGTGCGCCCTTTCCCAAAGCTTTTTTCAGTTGGGGTCAACATACACACCAAGTTTTGCATTTTTGATTTCATCATGTGTGGTGCACAAGTGCAGCTGAAGTTTATTCTTTTTGTGCATCATGACAATTTGGGTAACAGATTTTCCCGAAATGGTGGTATGGATTTGGGAGGAATGTGCCATTTGGCCCTGAGGCCACGTTTTGGCTGTCTTTTGCATGGAGTGCTCGGGTAGGTTTTCACTGCTCCTTACGCAACTATGCCGCTGCCTGCGACAAATGTTGTCATGGGTTTGGGCATCACCACAGGTGGCACCACCACATTCTTCCACACAGCATTGTACTGCAGTTTGCACAGCACACATGCACATTGCTCAAGACACGGTTCAGAGTGCTGTGAGGCGCTCGTGTGGGTCCTATCTGGGTACAAGTTTTTGGTCATTGACACCAGCCTTCATACAATAATCTCAGCTTCATCTGTCATTTACAAGAAGGGCCTATGTTTTCAGTGGACACCAAAGTTCCGACAAGGGATAGCGCACAGGGAAAAAAAATAAACAAATGCTTCGTTGGTGAGGTCACACAAGTATGGTGTTCTCTTGTTTGAGAGAAGATCCAAAATGGTTTTGTGGGCCAATTAAAAAAGAGGAAGGGCATTTTTTATAATTTTAAATTGTGCCATACCTGCAAAAAATGGACAACTGCGTACAACATGCTACATGCGGACATGCAGAGGACATTGGACATATTTGTTAGGGCACAACTTTTAGGATGGTCACATTGTGTTACATCCCGGAGGCAATCGTACAATTGCAAGTTTCTAGGTTGTTGTGATTTAATGTACATCTTGCAGCTATAGGACAGCCCATCAATCTGCAAATTTGTTTTAGGTGTTCAAATTATTCCATATTCAAGAACTTGGGATAGTGCAACGTTGCTTTGCAACTAGCATTTGTTTGAGCATTGGTTGCAAAAAGAGTGTGCTTTTTTTTCCGTTTTGCACCAGGTTCAGCGTGTCCTCTAGGTGCGGGCTTGGCTGGTCGCCTCTAGGCACCTAAATGCTAAATGCTGTACAAAAAGGCGTTGCATTCCTACATTTCTCCCCCCTCGGACTGTTTGTTTTGGCTTGGGTGCTCTGGACCTCTTGTACTTAGCGGCTGCCTGCAAAAAATCGGCGCGTGTGACAAATTTTCCAAATTTCTAATTCCATGGATCTGCTCGTGTAGCAGAATTTATCTGCCAACTGCATGCTTGGACAGATGCATCACATTTTGAAGCTAAACTCTGAGACGCATTGCCGCTTGCCACAGATGGAGGGGCCGCATAGGGCAATGGGGCAGGAGGTGCAAGTGGCGAAAGAAGATAGAAGTAGGAGCACGCGGGTTGGGTCGAAGATGGGCATAATTCAAACGACTCAAGAAATAGCCAGGGTCGTAGGGCGCAATGCCACAGGCTCTGAACCTAGTGACAACATTCTGCTGGTTAGAATGTTGTTTCACGTGTGGGGTCGCCGAGAAGCGGAAGGAAGCCGCAAAACCCTCTCTCTTGCAAAATTTACGCCTATCCTTGGCCGAAAAAAGGGACGCTCCTTTAGGAAGCAACAACAGCCGTCGTCAATGGACTGCTACGAGAGCGTGCAAGTGCAAGGCAACACGCAGTCAACCGAGTAACTTCAAAAAGAGCAGTGGTAAGAGCAAGGTTCTTGTCCCTTCTTGTGCCACGCAGTTGTGGCTCGGTAGGACCGTGCGGTGAGGCGTCGGCGCACTTAGTCTTCCTTGAGCACCAGGCTCACATCTGTCACTGCGACAAGCCAAGAGTGCACGTGAAAATATGGAGCGGTGCCGCAATTACAAGTTGCACGTGCCATTGTTGTTGAGATGCGCAAACGCTGTGCACGTCGCAGAATTACGGCAGGTGCCTTCACGCACACTATTGACGCGTGTTTATACAGCGCAAGCTCATGTGCCTGTGCAAAGAGAACAAGTGCCATGAGAGAACAACCGTGTGCAATGAATGCTGCTAGAAGATGTTCACTATAGGGTTCGGAACCGGTTTTACCAATTAATTGGAAAAATCGGTTATCGGCAATAATCGGAGGTTATTTCAAAACAATTGGCACAAACCGTTATTTTAAAAACTGATTGAAACCAATTAATTGGAATGGTTCCAAATTTTTCGGGTTCTTTTGGGCAGTTCATTTTGTCCAATTTTTGCAATAAACGATGGCCGATGCTGAATTACAACTTCCGACGTAGTTTTGATCCCTGTGCTCCGACTTGTATGGGCTCTCCTCTGCCGATGGCAAGATTTTGGTAAGTAAAGGGCAATAGAAAGATGTCCTTGAATTATGCCCTAGATCTTTTGATGTATTCCTGCAGGTTTTGTAGTTGAAAACCCAAACCAAAGCAGCAAGTAGAGCAAGAACAGGATATGGATCGAATCAATGATTGGTTTTGGAATCCAGTGTGACACAGAAGGGCTGCAGATAGACAAAGCAGGTTTATACACATAGATTCAATCACAAATGGATAATACAAAAGATTTTATATGAAAATTGGTCTGACTCTTGCCTCAGAGATTGCATTAGGCACTTCATGTGCACTCTTTTGGGTGAAATGGTGCTGGTTAGGAATGTGGGGCATAGATGTCAGGACCACACAGAAAATGACTTGGCCAAGCAACTGAATTCAGAAACAGTTACAAAGTAGGACCACAATGAGTGGTAGAAACAATTGAGTATAGGGGTCTTGGGGTGGGAGACCACTAGGCTTAACCTCCAAGGCCTAAAGCATGAAATGCCTGTTTTATTTCGGTATATCCTCCATGAAGGAAGGTACCTCCGCTCAGTTGAGTGGTAGGGGTGAACTTCATGGGGGGCTAGGGTCACAACCCTAGTTACTTTGAGAAAGTGTACTTTAGGCAACAAAAGAGAGATAAAAACACTTAAGTTTGTCTTAGCATCAACAAAAGGGTTTTAAGGGGGGCTTGGCCTGGATCAAGCCCTCCAAGAAAGACATGGCAGTGACTTTTTCTTACTCCCCCCTGGAGTACTAGTTAGCTAAGCTAGTAGGACCAAGGAAAAAGGCTCAAATATCCCCAAAATTACCTCAGAAAATGCATTAAACTTACCAAAAACATCCTCATCACTTCATAGAAGCCTATCACACTGTAGGTACCCTTGAAAAACAGTGTAATGTACCGTGAATGATGTCCCTTCGATGGGGCATTCCTCAAAAGTCGCCGGCGTGCGACGAAAACTTTTGGAAAAAGTTTGGGGGTAGTGGGGTTTGAACCCAGGACTCCCTCCCTAGAGCACATATGCTTGCCCACTAGGGTACAGTCGAACGCTCTAAGGCGGACGGCTATCGCTGTATAAACAGCGTTTTAGTAAACGTCCTGACCAAAGGCCAGGGCGGAGCAATACTCCCAATGGAGGACACAAACCTCCAGGAGCTGAAAAAAATAGAAAATGTAACCAGCAGGGAGTGATTCCTGCGGTTTAGCGGAAGGGGTTGCGATTTAGCAAGTGAAATCGTTAAAAATTGACGAAACCACGCGGGAAATCGTCATTTTTACACATAACTCAAGGTCGCAGACAAGCGCAAAGGAAGCGGACTCCAAGAAAAGGGTTGCGCAAGCGTAAACGGCTTTTGGAAAAGAAGGTATGAGCCGTAGTTTTTAAAGTTTTAAAGGAAATTTTTGCACAGTTGCATCAAAATTTTTATAAACTTCAGAGTCAAGTATTCAAATTCAGCCCACACCACAGAGCAGGTCAACAACCCATCTCTCAGGTATGTCAGTGTCACCTGACACTCACGCATTGCGTTCGTGTTGGTTGTTTCGTCAAAACGTTAGGGTTGTCAACGCTGTGCTCGTTGGGGGGTCGGGTGTTCTTCTCTCGTGCTCTGCACAGGTAAAAACAGGAATGAAAGGTATGTGATGCGAATGGAGCGCGCAGCGCGCACGTAGGGTTAGAATATGCGCTCTGCTCGCGATGCATGTGCCTAATTGAGGCATCCACATGCTGTGACGCTTTACCTGTACCCCCAATTCACCCTTGTTCTCTTCTTCACAGGTAAGTAAAGAAAGCATTTGTTCGTGTGCGGCCGTGGCGTTAAAGTAGGGTTGCTTAAAACGCTTAGGCTTGTTTTGTGTTCGTTTCAATTTGGCATTCACACGATGCATGGTGAGTAAGGTAGGTTAGCCCAGGAGGAGCTCACCTCCTGGTTGAGTGAGTTGTTCAGCCTCCCTTCCCTGCATGCACATGATGCATTAAAGGGTAGGCCACGCGAATTGCGCACGGTAAACCTTGTTTAGGTTACCCAGAGGCTCCTCGGTACGTTCTTTAAGAGAACCTGAGGAGTCTCTTAAAGCTTGCTTGCTTGACAGGGGAGCCCATCCGTCAGCGTGTTTGCGGACAGTGTATTATAGGTGAGAAGGGTATAATACCTGGAGTGTGGCTTGGTTCCTCCGCCGCAAACACCCCTTCATTTGCCTCTGTTGTACAGGTGGGAGAGGTTAAGGGTGATTGGTGCACGCAGCAGCTGCCTTCGGCGGCTATCCTTTTTTCTGCCCCAGCAAAACAGGGGCGCCGATCACAAATCAAATCACTGTGCCTCAGCCAGTACTGGCGAGGGCAGTTCGACTTCAACGACATCTGCGCTGTGCACGCAACGAGAGCACCCCTTCCCTCCAAGCCCTAGCAGGGGAAACGCGTTGTGGCGTCCCCTGTTAGGCCACAGCTGCTTAGGAGCGCTGTGTTCTCTTGTCTTCTTCAAAGGAGGGCCATTAGGGCCCGAGGCTTCCTCGTCAGCAGCCCCAAGTAGCGTGTGTAGGGGTCAGGGTCAGCAGGCCTGGCAGGAGTGGAGTGCAAGTGATGAGTGCTCACCCTGCCTTCGAAGGCCGGTGCTGGCGTTAGTGAGTGTAGTGTAGTGGTGTCTCCTGTCCCGCGTGCTTTTCCTCGTGGGCAGGGGAGTGCGTTAGCTTTTGGCCTGTAGCAAAAATGGGCGTTTTGTATGCCCTTAGCACACTTGGCCACCCCTCCCCTCTAGTAGGTAGGGCTTTTGCCGTCCTACCCCAAGGATAGGCGCCAGCACAGAAATTGGGCGCCATAGGAGTGGTAATACTACCTGATTAGGACCTTCGGTCCGACGTCAGCGAAGCCCGGTCTCCGGGAGCCACGCTGGGGAGAGAAGTGAGACACATACAGACATATGTAGCACACTTAGGGGTATGGTAAACCCTGTAAGGAAGGTCAGAACCCCATGGATCCGGACCAGTCAGGGGTCCTAACTGTGGGCTCGCTTGTCTCCAAGGAGGGAAGACACACCTTGCCTCATAACACCTTGCTTGTCATTCCCCCCTGGTGTAGTAAGCCACCGTTCTTCGTTGGCTCTCCAAGGTCATTACATTAGGGCAGTACCCATGCAACACATGGTCAACAAGGCACACACTCGCTGGGTGGCCGCAATCATGATAAGCGGCCACCTGGCTCACGCTGGAAACCATAGGCATGGGTCTGCAGGGCACAGACTGACACAGGGAGATTAGTTTCGCCTCTTACGCTTGGACATAGTCTCAGCACGGGTTAGGAGCTGCCCCTCGTTGTTCTCAACGAGGTAAGTGCGGAAGATGGGGTTGATACTCCCATCTGGTAGTATGAAGGCTGACATAGGTTCCCAGGTCGCCTCAGACAACCCATAGCCATCCCACAGGGTAAGGAATTTCCAGCCCTGTTTATACTCGTGGCGAGCAATACCTGCAACCACGTAGTAACCATCGACTGCCATCTCATCGGCAGTCATCTCTTCGAGTTCGTCTGCCTCCTCTGGACTGGCAGCGTTCTCTAGGTCTATACGTTCAATCTCACTGTCGCTGAGGCGCCACTCATCCCAAGACAAGTCGTCAGGGGAGTGATAGTGCTTCAACTGCTTAGGTGCACACAGCAGTTCACCACCTAGACGTGGACTGCACCTGACATGGATCCTGGATCCATCTATCCTGATGATACCATAGGGTCCAAACACCTATGATTTTAGCAGCTGTTTTTTCCCAAAATGCAAAAAGTCGACAAAAAGGGGTTTTTCGCGAAACATGACCTATTTTTTTCCGTTTCTACGGCCCCAAAATAGGGGGGGGGGGTCCTCCTACCCGAATTTTGTCCAAAAATATCAAAAACCCTGAAATTTGGCCTATTTTGGGGTATTTTTGCCTGCTCTGGGCTGGTCCTGTAGAACAGTGCTGCACACCAGTGTACCTGCCTATGGAGGATTTTCGACAGAAATTCCAATTTTCTTTGGATTCTCTGGCCCCAAAATAGGGATGGGGGGGTTCCTCCCACCCGAGCTTTCTCCCAAACCATCAAAAACCCTGGAATTCGGCCTATTTTGGGGTATTTTTGTCTGCTCTGGGCCGGTGCAGCAGAACAGTGCTGCACAGCAGTGTACCTGTATAGTATAGTATAGGCACGAAAAAAGCATGAAAATAGGTTTTGTACCCAAAAAGACCAAAAGTAACCTTTTGTTTTAATTATAAACCCCCCAAATAGCAGGGGGGGGGGTTCCTCCTACCCCGTTGTTCCCCAAAAATAACAACCTAAGCCTCAAACATGTGTGTGTACGGTGATAGGCACGCAAACGCCTACCTATGAACCATATGGAAATGGACCACAAACTGTGCAAAATAGAGCCAAAAACACCTCAAATATTCATCGCTCATCCCATTCTTATGCACATACTATCATATTTTATGTAGTTCTTTGGCGTATTTCGCTTTTTTGCAACGAGCACCCTCCTATCGGGAGGGGGGGTGGTTCAGCTGCTTGTTTCAGGCTAAAAAAAAACAAACAATTTTTGATAAAAAAAATGGGTATTTTTCGCCGATTTTGTTGAAAAATGGCAGATTTTGGGGCATAAGAATGCTGTAAATTGTGTTTGGGCAATCGGTGTGTCCACACAGCATGCTTTTTTGCATCCAGCACCCTCAAAATGGGGGGGGGGGGGCTCTGCAACTGCCTGTCTGAGGCCAAAATACTCTATACCACCTCTTCCAGCCCTGTAAGGCCCTCTACATGGCCTCCATAGACCCTAAAACCATGAAAAAGAGTGGTTTTTGGCTAGAAAAGTGCGAATTCTCAAAATCTGTGCCTGCCAATCTGGATTTTTTTAGGTCAGCAGCAAGGTATTGATCTCTGGGACACGCTCATGCCTTTACCTTGCTTCCAACTGCGAAAAAAAGTGGACTTTTTGGCGATTTTCTATTGCGCACGGCGGTCGGGAATCTGAAACTCGCGTACGCGGCAGTTGTTGACAGTTGATCTGCGGCTCCAGCTCCAGCGACAGCATAATTTTGTTCAAATCTTGACAAAACGCAAAAACAACAGTACTACTGTGTACCGTTTGATATCACCGTTCTGGATATGCATGACTTTGAATTTTGGGAAAAAACAGCTGCTAAAATCATAGGTGAGTAAGGGTCCTGTAGGCAGTTACCTGGCCAGGAGGGTAGGCGTGAATGGTGTACCAAAACAAGGTCACCAACCTTGAAGCTGGCAGGTCGCCGTAGGCGGTTCCGTCAGCTCTGTTCACGGTCACGAATATGCCTCATGTTAGTACCAGCCTGGTTAGCCAGAGACTGCTTGCGTTCCAGCCAATCTCCCACAGGGCTCTTGAAGTCCTCAGGAAAGGGGGTTTTGAAGAACCAAGCAGGTCGTCCTCCATGGAACAGTTCGTGGGGGGTGAAACCCGTAGAAGAGCTCCGCTGTGAGTTCATGGACAGCACTGCCCAGGGCACTAGGCGTACCCAGTCCTTGGTGCGCTCCTGTTTCATCAGGATTCTTAAGTTTTGCTCCACCACACGGTTCTGTCTCTCATAGAGAGGGTTAGACGTGTGGGTATAGGGCACACCTGTGGTTACCTCCACGTTGAGGGCATTTAGCACTCGTTTGTACCACCCAGTGTCACTGCGGATGCGTACATCTTCATCAGAGTGCACCTGCTTATGTGCTCCATAGGGTTCGAACCATTGTTCGACCAACATTTTCACAGTCTGCTCACCTGTGATTTTCTTATTACAAGGGAACACTCGGGTGAAGCGAGTTAGACCACAGGTGACCAGGAGGCAACTATCATAGCCGCCAAAGCGTGGTAGGCCGTGGATGAAATCCACGTAGAGAAGAGAGTTAGCACAATAGGGTATGGGTAAGCTGGAGATCAGGCCCCTATCCCTACTGTCGCTCTGCTTGCTAGCATGACAGCCACAAGCATCCACAATGGTCTGCATACGCGACCTCAGTTCAGTCAGGGTTAGACTAGAGTAGAAACACTCACGGAAGAAGTCCACTGAGCGATTAGCGCCAGTGTGACCAGAACTGAGATGGGACCACTGTAGGCACCCATCCAGTCGTGCCTCAGGCACAACAATTCGGTCCTCGTAGAAGAGGTACTGATTGTTTTTATACCACTGGTGCCCGTCAATGACACGGGGTTCGAGACCAGTGCTGAGGGTTTGGAGAATTTCTTCATACTCTGACTGATAGTCGGTTAGACTCCAACCCTCCAGGATTCCAGTAGTGCGCATGGACAGGTCAAGCTGGACATCCATACGCTGGAAAGCCTCTTTGGCGAGCGCCTCAGAGCTCTCACCAATAAGCGCATCGAAGTTGTTGCGCGATATATAGTCAGACAGTTCATTCTTAATCCCGGGGATATGATGCACTGTCAGCCTGAACTGGCTCAGGTAAGTCCACCACCGTTTTAGCTTTGCTTTTTCTGGTGGTGGGCCCTTCTGAAAAGACTTCACAGGCTCCTAGTCACACAGCCAGACAATAGGGTTAGATCCCAGGAGTCGGGATTGTGACGATAGCACCAACATACCGGCCAGGAGTTCCTGGTCATAGGTGCTGTAGTTGGAACGCGCTTGGTTCCATTTCCAGTTCCAGTGTCCTAGTGGTACAAGTCGCCACTCACTGGTAGGATAGTCATGTTTCAACGAACCATCACGGTTCAGTCCAGTAGTACGATAATGGCAGTGGGTTAGTTCAGCGGGGTTAAGCTCCTGCCATTGGTAGATTGTACCACCCCCCCCTACATCACTGGCATCAGTGATCAGGACTATCTCGCCCTCTGGGCGGGGTACTCCCAGGCAGTTGGAGGAGGCAATCTTCTTCGTCAACTCCTGGAAACACTCTTCCTCTCTGGAGGTCCACCTCCAGGGAGTAGTTTTCTTGATCAGGTCAGTGAGGGGTGCAGAGGAGTAAGTAAAATTGTGGATGTGACGCCGATAGAAATTACAGGCGCCCACAAAACTCCTCACATCGTGTAGACCCTTCTTGGGGTCATCGCGAATCTGCATGTCCTGTAGGGGCTGCATCTTAGACGCGGCTGGTTTCCACCAGCCATACCCCACGTCGAAACCCAAATACTCCATCTCCTCTTTCATGAACTCACATTTTTCGAGTTTGATTCGGAGATGGTTTTCTTGACAGACAATGAAAAATTCACGGAGGAGAAGAACGTGGTCCTCTTTGGTATTAGTACCCAAACTCACGTCGTCGATGTGAGCCTCCATTTCTAGTAAGAAAAAGTGCTTTTCCATTGCTTAAGGACATACTCTAGTTGTATTAGAGATGCACTGAGCATCCATGCATTTTTATCTTAGTATTGGTCCAGCCAAAAGTGGTGAGAACACATTTTGACCTATGGAACCAAACACCCAATCAGGATATGGAGTGGACCCCTTAATCCCCTTTCAATCAGAAGTAAAACATCTTTTCCTGAGTTGACTGAGCACTGACATACCTAAGGTAGAGCCTATGAATTTATCTATGTTTTTCCATGAATACTTATCTGCCCTAGTGGTATGCACCATAGGGGGTTAGGCACCTCTTTTTGAGAGGTCCTGGGTTCAATTCCTGGTCAGCCTAAGTAAGTAGGAAGATCCCATGTGAGTAGGAAGATCCCATGTGACATGGCAGTGACCTCATCGCCACATACCATGCCACCTCAGCACATATGGGACCCAAAACAAAGAGTGCACATCTCCTAAGATGGCACTATGGAGAGAGAGTGATCCTGAGGCAGTTTTCTAACTCTTTTCCCAAAACATTTCAGCTATCTCTGTGAATATGCATTCATTTGTATCCTGAGTTGCAGTTTCTGTGAATATCTAATCATCTTTCACTGTTTACACTGCAGCCCTTCATGCTTTGATCCTGAATTACCTTCTCCTTGCATACTATTGGCTTGGGCTATCCTGGATTGAGTTGGCTTTACTGTATTTCAACAAACAAAAGCTTTTCATCATCCAAAACCAGCAGCAGGACACCCTACAGCAACAACAAGCAGCAGGAGAAGCAAAAACACAGTGCTGAAAACACTATAAACTTTTCTGGTAGCAAGAGGCAGCCTGTCTCTGTGCACCGGCAGCGACCCCGCGCCGTACAACCAGTGCTCTGAGCAGGCAAACATAAGCAGAAGGGTGGATTAAGATGGATCCAGGAAGAGTGGACGCCGAGGTGAACACAGCGCCAGCGCCAGAGACACCGGCAAGGCCGGCGCCTGACGCTGTACCTTCGGTGGAGCCCTTACATGGGCCAATGGATACGGCGGAGGACTCCTTGGATGGCCTCCAGACGGCCTTTGGGGCCCTGTCGGTGAAGGAAATGGTCTCTCAGCCTCAGCCTGTGAAGAGGAAGAGAGGAAACGAGAGCGAGAAGGATGCTGGAGAAGGAGCAGACGAAGGAGAGGAGCAAGGGCAAGACCCGACGGATGTCCCTACCTTCGAAGGCGCACCAAGCGCTTCTGGCCTCCAAGCATCACCCTCTCCCATAACCACCACACACCCAGCCGCCGCTACATCCACTTCCGCAACCAACCAGCCTATGGCAGAGGGCACAGGCTTTACTGGCATGCCTCACTACCCCGCCTATGGCATGGGCCCACCTACCACTGCGCTCCTTGAGGCAACTACAGCCAGTGAGCCGGTGGCTTCCAGCTCTGCGCCGCGTTGGTATGCGGCTGACTATCCCCATCCACTCCACGCCACTGGAACCTACATGGAAGTTCCTGGGTATGCTCCTGGGTGTGCACCTGGGTATGCACCCCTGAGTGGGTTGAGGAGAGGACCAGAGTCTCTGGGAGGCAGGAGTAGAGGATCGGGAAGATCCTCCAACAGGTCCCTGACGCGGTCGGAGATCAATGAGGTGCTCCGAGGAGCCACTTCAAAAATCGTGGGCGACCTCACGCAAGAGATCAGGGAGAAACTGCAGCCCCTGATGATCCCGTCCCATGCGTCACCTACGACAGTGGGAATGTTACCCCACCGAGTACAGGCTAACTACCTGGCGGCAGGGTTGACGAATACCCTGGGGAGCCTGAGGAGCCGACCGATGCCGACTCCTGCAGCAGTACCAAGAAGCCCATTCGTCCCGAGGACAGCCCAGCCGCCCTACAGTCACGTGACGAACTCGACGAGGGCCGAGCTGGACCAGCTAGGGCTGACAGCCCTAAGGGCTATGGTGGACGTGGAGCCTTATGGCTCCAGTGATCTAGGCGGAGACCCCTCCGATGATGGGCCGCCTTCGATGACTTCTTCTTCGCCATCGGATGACGAAGACCCTGAGGACCCCGAGGACCCCAAGGGTAAGAAGAAGAAGAAGAAGAAGAAGAAGACCCGACGCCCTGAAGGACGCCGAGCTCAGGAGGCGAAGGCTATTGCCACCTCCAAGATAGTAGTGAACCTGCCTGAATTCACAGGCAAGGACCTCAGCGAGTTCGCTGAGAACTTTGGCCGGTTCCTACGACTGACCGGCCAAACCCACGCGAGTGGGCGAGTGAAGTGTGACCTGCTCCTGCAGTGCTGCAAGACGAAGTACCTGGAGAAGCAGGTCAGGCAGATCGTCACCAACTCCGCCACCTTTGCCGACGTGTTGGTTGCCCTGGAGAGGCAGTACCCAACCTATGAGACAGACCTCTCCATCAGGGCCGAGATCCAGAACCTGCCCGTCCTGCCCAACAACCCCAAACCTGGCAGGGTCTCCGAGCTGTTGGCGGACCTGGACCACTGGGCTGGACGACTGACGCCCGGTTCCTACAGCAGCGACGACCTGCTGTTTTGGTTGTGCTCGAAGCTCCCCCGTGAGCTATGGGACGAGTGCCGTCTGACGGCTGAGCGCAAGGCTAGATCCCTCCGCTACGAGGATCTATGCGTGCTGCTCCTGGAGCTGGCGCTGGAGAAGGAGAGCGACCAACACCTGAACCACTACCGTCCTGGTGGTGGAGGTTCTGGAGGCAAAGGGTACCAAGGGTCCCGACCTGGGCAGGGGACTACCCCCAAACACGCCCACGCCCGCCTAATGGAGAACGTGAAGGAGCTATTCTGGTGTGATGCCAGAGATGAACAGGGCCACCTGCAGCATGCCTCCGACTGCGAGCAGCGAGACTGCTTTGTTGTCCAGGGGAAGCAGCAGGAAAAGATCACCGGCGCCAAGGTGAAGCTGCCGGATCATTACCGCTGCACCATCACGTGTGCATTCTGCGGTAAGCGGAAGCACTATGAGGACGACTGCTACCATAAGCAACGCCTATCGGCGAAGCTTAAGGGGGAAGATCCTGGCAAAAGCTCAGGCAAAGGTGGAGGCAAGGCCAAAGGCAACGACTCCGGCAAGGGCAAGTCGAAAGGACGTGGTCAAGGTGGTCAAGACAAGGGTCAAGGCGGACGAGGAGGAGGCGCTAATCGCCAGAACGACAACAAGAACAAGGACAAGAACGGAGGCAACCCCAACCCTAATCCAGGGGGGAACTCCGAGCCCTCTGGAGGGCAGTCTGGACCTACCACACGCTCACAGACGCAGGCCCAGCAAGAACAAGGAGCCAAGCGTGAGCATGAAGGTGGTGACGACGGCAACGCCAAGAAGAGAAGCCGTTTCATGAGGATGGCCCGCAAATTGCGGAACAAGGGGTTCGAGGTGACCTGTCCCGCGGAGTTCTGACGGGGACGCTCTGGTGGCACCCAAGACCTGGTGTTTTGGGTACGTATCCGACTAGGGGGACGTGAATACCTGGGGGTACTGGATACTGGAGCCACAATATCGATAGTGGCCAAGAAAATTTTACCTTGTGGGAGCCTGAAGAACACCATGACCACCGCCGCTATACGGATGGGGGATGGACATGTGGTGCACAGCTGCGGGGACTGCGAAGTGGAGGTACCTATGGGCTCCAGGACTATCGCCCATCGGTTCTATGTGATGGACACTGATGCCTTCGACTTTGTACTGGGTACTGACTTCTTCGTGCAGCACTCCCAGATACAATCCCTGACGCTGCAAGCGCCCTACCTCCTGTACGTGGACCACGGCAGTGGCAGAGAGTCTGTGCCACTGGAGCAGTCGGAACATACCTCGAGTTACCTGAGACTATCGAAGGAGGAGCCCTCGAACATGATTGCGGCCTCCAAAACTGAGGACTATCAACTATTGGGGGAAGTCCTAGACCAAGGTCTGAAGGAGTTGGGTTACTCTCGAGAAGACCTAAGTGTGGAACTGTTCGCCAGCGACAAGCAGCATGTACTGGACCTATACTGCAGCAGGGGGAAGAACTGCAGCTACAAATTTTACTGGCCCTCTTTCGGGATGGCCTACGGGAACCCCAGATTCAGTGAACTGGGGAAGGTGCTGACCAAGGTGGCCTTGGAACGTTCCCGTGTGGTCCTGTGTTCCCCCGATTGGGGAGCCCATGGGGGCAACGAGTACTGGCGAACCCTCCTTGACAAGCTGACTATCAGCTCTGTCCGGTTACCTGATGAGGCCATCTACGTGCCTCTGGGACGCAAGACGCCCATTGGGAAGCCCGGATGGGGGAGTATGCTCAGCGTGGTGGACGGAAGTCTTACCACCATCCCCTGGGAAGACCTGGACCCTACTCTGGTCCAGGCTATACAACGAGAAAGCGATGGACTCGCCTTGGGTGACTTGAAGGATCGCCTACGACCTCAAGATGCTGTTGAAACTACACCCGGAGGAGATGAGTACGTCGTGACTGACACCAACGCCCCCAACTCTCCCTGTCATGTACCTGTCCCTGATGGAGTCTCTGAGTGTGGACTATCTGAGCTACCTAGCTCTATCCACTCAGACGACGAAACTGAGCACGACGCCTTCTTCGTGCAGACTGCGGTGGAAGAAGTGGAGAACGCCGAGTACGTCGCCCCACTAAAACCCCTACTATCCATGAGGGTGGAAGACCCCGTGGATGAAGAGCTGGACCCTCGATCCAGGCTCAGGGAGTATGTGGATTCCAAGAGGAAGTTGGTGGCGAAAAAGCTATGCTACGCGAAGCCTACCCGCAGCTCATGGCCACTGAAGCAAGGACGGATGGGAGACCTATCCCAACTGAAGGAGGACCTCGAACAGAAGATCACCACCTGGCAAAGGGAGGTAGATCTCAAGCTCATGAAGAGCGTATGGGGTGCCCATGTGAGGACCCCAGAGGAGGACGACCTCTCGGAGGAATGTGTATGTGAACCCCCCAAAGCGTGCCTATGTTGCCATCGTCCACCGGAGATGGTTGAGCAAGACCTTCTGTATGCCTACCAAGGGCTGAAGGATGCTACCGCGGGCGAAGAGTCGGTGGAGGACCACCTCCCGACGTCTATTCAAGGGGCAAGCAACTTACACTCCGACGAGGACATGGAGGACAAGATCAAGGTACTGGACCCGCGGGTACAAAAGCTGATAAGGACCTATCTGGAGGTGTTCGGAGAACTACCCCCTCCAGCCTCAGGCGACAAGCTGGTACAGATGGACCTCAAGCTGAAACCCGAGTTCGTGGGTCACAAGATCCGGAGGAGACCCTATCCAGCTCCTAAAGAGCAGGCCGACGAGATTGAGCGACAGATACAAGAATGTATCGACGCTGGCCTAGTCCTGGAGTACAAGGATGGGGACTACCCCCTACACTGCAGCCCCTGTTTCCTGGTGGCTAAACCTGGGTCTACAGCCAAACGGCTGGTAGTGGACTATGGAGAGCTGAACAAGAAGACGCTGAACCACTCAGGGTCCATTCCCAATATGGAGTCTACCCTGGAGAAGATAGCCTCCTGTCGCTACAAGACCAAGATGGACAAGCGAAGTGGATTCTGGCAAGTGGACCTGACGCCCAACGCGCAGGAACTACTGGCCTTCATCACCCCTCAGGGGAGGGTATTCAAGTGGAAGGTCATGCCATTCGGCGTGGCTAACGCCCCCGCTCTGTTCCAAGAGCTGATGAACAAGATCTTGTCCATCCTACGAAGGAGACCTAAGGTGCAGGAGCTCATATCCCGTGGGGCCCAGATGGAGGCTCACATCGACGATGTATGCCTCGGGACCAATACCCAGGAGGATCACCTAATCCTCTTGGGTGAGTTCTTTGCGGTCTGCCAAGAGAACCACACACGACTCAAGCTGGAGAAGTGTGAGTTCATGCAGGAGACCATGCAGTACCTGGGGTTTGACGTTGGCTATGGGTGGTGGACCCCAGCGGCCTCTAAGGCCAAACCCCTGATGGATGCCAAGGTACGACACGAAGACCCCAAGAAAGGACTTCATGATGTACGTAGTTTCATTGGGGCGTGCAACTTCTATCGCCGCCACATCAAAAACTTCACCTACACCAGCGCGGTACTGACTGACCTGATCAAGAAGAGTACTACTTGGCGCTGGGGCCCACAAGAGCAACAAGCGTTTGACGAGCTCAAAGACAAGGTAGCCAACGCTAAGTGCTTGGGCGTGCCTAGAGCACAAGGGGAGATTATCCTGGTGACCGACGCCAGCAATGTGGGCGGTGGTGGAACGTTGTTCCAATGGCAAGCACTAGAGAAGGAGGAGTTCGACTCGGCCATTTCCCAATGGGGGACGGAAGGTCTCAACCGAGATGGAACCCTCAAGCACAGCTACCCTGACGACAAGTGGGTCCTAGTACCTCTGGGCCACTGGAACTGGAAGTGGAACCAGGCCAGGGGGAACTACTCCACCTATGAGCAGGAACTGCTCGCGGGTATGCTGGTGCTATCCTCACAAGCACGACTGTTGGGGAGTAACCCTGTGGTCTGGCTATGCGACCAAGAACCGGTCCGCAGTTTCCAGAAGGGCCCCCCACCTGAGAAGGCCAAGCTACGTCGCTGGTGGACCTACCTCAGTCAACTACGGCTGACGGTACACCATATCCAGGGAGTGAAGAACGAGTGTGCCGACTACATCAGCCGCAACAACTTCGACGCCCTGATTGGTGCCCGGTCTGAAGCGCTGGCCAAGGAAGCGTTCAGCCGTATGGACGTACACCTGGACCTGAACATGACCATGATACGCCCGCTGGATGGACTCCAACAATCGGAGTACCTACAGGAGTTCGGGGATATCTACCGGCGCCTGGAGAAACGCCTTGAACCCCTCCTGGTCAACCAAGACCAGTGGAAGCGGGACAAGAGCTACCTCTGGCACGAGGACCGTATCGTGGTGCCTAGTGACCGAGTCCCAGCGCTGCTGAAGTGGACCCATGAGTCCAGTGGTCATGTGGGTGCTGACCGTACCCTGAGGCTGTTCAAGCAGTGGTTCCACACTACGTGGACTGACGACCAGCTGCGGAAGACGCTCCTGCCTATCGTGGACAAGTGCCCGTGCAGGTCCTGTAAACCCGGGGATATCAGGGACAGAGGTCTCTACTCGACCCTGCCCATCCCTCACTGTGCTAACAGTGTTCTATACGTGGACTACACGGAGATGCCGAAGTTCGGGGGCTATGACTTCGCCCTCGTGGTAACCTGTGGGTTGACCAGGTTTACCAGGGTGTTCCCATGTACCAAGCACATTACCGGAGAGGAGACTATCAAGATACTCCTGGAGGAGTGGTTTTGTGTCTATGGGGCGCCCAAGGAGATCAACTCCGATGAGGACGTACGAGTACGCTCAGATACTGGCTGGTACAAGAGGGTCCTGAGGTCCCTCAATGTCCAGGTGTCTACGGGGATTCCCTACTCTCACACGAGCAACCCCCTATGTGAGCGACAGATTCGTGTCCTGAAGGAGAACGTCAGGATATGGTGCAAAACTGAACGCACCAGAGACTGGGTGAGACTACTCCCCGTCATATCCTTGATGATGAACTCCCAAGAGAGTTCAGCTACTGGCTACTCGCCACATGAGCTATTCATGGGGCGCCCGGCATGGTTCCTACATGCCCCCTATCCAGAGGACACCCATTCTTCTGTGGGTGAATGGGTCCAAGAGCAACAAGCGAAGGTGGACAAGGCCAAGGCTATGCTCCAGAGAGTGAGGGAGCGTCAGTGGAACAAGAAGAACAAGCACCGTGTACCGGCCACCTACCAAGAAGGGGACTGGGTGCTGGTGCACCACAGTCGACTACCCGCCTGGCCACGCTCTACCAGCGATGACCCATACTTCGGGCCGTACAAGATCCTATCTGTGGATGGGCACCGTATCACCGTGCGGTGTTCTCCCCGTCTAGGGGGGACCCTGGTGTGCGCCGCTCAACACCTGAAGCGCTACCATGATCCTGAAGACCTCTGTGGGGAGGAGTGGGAGCTGAACGACGAGGAAATCGCCGCTCTGGACCTACAAGGGGCTGCCAGCCCTATGGAAGTTGAAGGTGAACTCCCCGACATGAACGCCGAGGAGATGGCTAAGGAGGGCTTCTACCTGGTGAAGTCTGTCCTACGCCACCGCTATCGCCAGGGTTGGCGCTTCCTCACCCTCTGGGAGGGGTTTGGAGTCGAAGAGGCCACCTGGGAGCCCTTCTCTGCATTTGTTCTACCTGAGGGACGCCTAAACTCAGTTCTGGTTGACTACTTGTCCCAGAACAACCTTGGTGAGTTGTTGAGGCTCGCCGAGACGCTTGCCTCCAAGAATAAAGCTAGGGACTGAACCTTACCCTTACCTGCCAAAGCGTATGTGTGAGTGTGCTAGTCCTAAGGTCCTGAGAGCAAGCCGCAGAAGTGGTGTCCTAATTATACCCAAGTCTGCGCCCTTGCTGAACCTGGAGGGTTGGCTTATTGATGCCACGGGGTACGCCCCGGGTCTCCCCTCCCCTATGCGCCCAATTTCTGTGCTGGCGCAAAACCTTGGGGGAATACCCAGAGTGTTAATCCAGGTATTGTTTTCCCTACCTACCTGTCTACTACAGGGAGGGGTGGCCAAAAGCTATGAAGGCATGCAAAACGCCTGTTTGCTATGTGGCCAAAAACACTAACCTAACCCACTGTCACAGCCCACCAACCCAGCTAAAATTGCAGGAAAAGGGTGGGACAGTGACACGCCCCCTACAGGTCCTACACACCCTACAGTGGCACCATCCTGGTGGGCGAGCGCTGGGCAACAGGCTCTAGCCCCCACGCAGGACTACCACTCCTACACGCACACTCTACTTGGCGTTGCGAAGAGGAAGTTCTCGAGGGTCCTAGCGACCCACCTGTGAAATGACAAGAGAACACAGCGCTACTAAGCAACTGTGGCCTCACAGGGGACGCCACAACGCGTTTCCCCTGCAAGGGCTTGGAGGGAAGGAATGCTCTCGTGTGCAAGGCGCAGATGTCGATGAAGTCGGACTCCCTGCTCTGCCACAGGCGGAGCGGAGTTACTTGTTTGTGTGATCTGCGCCCCTGTTTAGCAGGGCATAAAAAAATGCTGCTGCACCACTCACCCTACCTGCCCACCTGTAAAACAAAGGCAAATGAAAGGGCGTTTGCGGCGGAGGAACCAAGGCACACTCCAGGTATTATACCCTTCTCAGTGTGCCCTATAATACGCTGTCCGCAAACACGCTGCATGGAGCAGCTACCCTTATCAAGCAAGCAAGCGTTAAGGGACTCCTCAGTTTCTCTTAAAGAACGTACCGAGGAGCCCCTGGGTAGCCTAAACAAGGTTTACCGTGCGCACTTCGCGTGGCCTACCCTTTAATGCGTGTGTGCATGCACGACTATGCACAATCACGTTGGGCAAACCTGCCCATCTCCACAACAATCTTGACTCCACCAGGGGGTGGCCCCGCCTGGGCGTACCTACCATACCTACCGCTGGGAAGTGAAGCAAGGAGAGAAAACAAAAGGGGCGCACGCGAAGAACGTTGCTATGCACTTGTGTGTATGACTAATCACCCTGACCTGACCGCTAATCATCTGCAATCTTTCTAATCAATCCCTCTACCGCGTCCTATCGTGGTTATCGTTGTTAACGCTGCTACACGACTCGTTCACGGAGACACGAGACGAGCAATGTGTATGCGGCATGCAAGACGAGCATACCTGTAGTTTATACCTGATTCATTGAAGTCGTTTCAATTGATTTTCGAATTCTTGAATTTTTGAAGCTTCTATTAGTGTGGGTGGAATCTGTATGTTTGTTTATTAATGTGTGTCTCGTCATTTTCAAGACTACGTGATACATACGTTTATAATTCCATTATTTTTCCATTTTCCGGCGCTTCGCTAGGAGCCGCTCCTGCGCGCCGCCATTTTGTACGTATGAATTTCTGGATTTAAAAAATCCAGAGATGACTATAATTTCTATAAAAATGTGCTGAAGATGCACAATTGGATTCTGCTCAGGTGTGTCGTTTCAGATAAATTCTGCGCCGTCATTTGACGGATTTTGGTGTCGTCGCTTCGTTTTTGCGTGGATTCGTCCATAATTCTCCCATTCCTGCCTCTGCAGATACCCACGCGCAGCCTCGCTGAGTAGGCCGTGTTCGGGCCGAAACGCAGGTGCCTGGAGAGACTGAGCAGAACCAAGACCCCACCAAGGGGCAAATTAATTTCTTTTCGACACCCTACACCCTAAGACAGGTCACAGGTTGCCAGCAGGTTTACGAGAACCCATGCGAGTGTGTATAATGTGTCTTGCGTTTGGGTTGTGTCGACGCTGCGTCTTGGAGGAAGGGATGCATATGCACATGTTTGGCATGCTCCCAATCTAACCCAACCAAGCCACAGGAGCCCCGGCAGCGCCAAGAGCGCTGAGTCTTCTGTAGGAAACTGTACAATCAGAGCAGCAAAAGGACGCCAGCCATGGTGAGCGCCCATTTTTCAGTGTGAGGGAGACTGTAGGTATTTTAAAGTAGATGTGGAAACCAAGGAAAGGCCAAGAAAAATTCCCTTTTTCCTAAAATGCGACAGTGGTGGCCACCACAGCACAAGGGGGGAGTAAGAAAAAGTGCTTTTCCATTGCTTAAGGACATACTCTAGTTGTATTAGAGATGCACTGAGCATCCATGCATTTTTATCTTAGTATTGGTCCAGCCAAAAGTGGTGAGAACACATTTTGACCTATGGAACCAAACACCCAATCAGGATATGGAGTGGACCCCTTAATCCCCTTTCAATCAGAAGTAAAACATCTTTTCCTGAGTTGACTGAGCACTGACATACCTAAGGTAGAGCCTATGAATTTATCTATGTTTTTCCATGAATACTTATCTGCCCTAGTGGTATGCACCATAGGGGGTTAGGCACCTCTTTTTGAGAGGTCCTGGGTTCAATTCCTGGTCAGCCTAACTAAGTAGGAAGATCCCATGTGAGTAGGAAGATCCCATGTGACATGGCAGTGACCTCATCGCCACATACCATGCCACCTCAGCACATATGGGACCCAAAACAAAGAGTGCACATCTCCTAAGATGGCACTATGGAGAGAGAGTGATCCTGAGGCAGTTTTCTAACTCTTTTCCCAAAACATTTCAGCTATCTCTGTGAATATGCATTCATTTGTATCCTGAGTTGCAGTTTCTGTGAATATCTAATCATCTTTCACTGTTTACACTGCAGCCCTTCATGCTTTGATCCTGAATTACCTTCTCCTTGCATACTATTGGCTTGGGCTATCCTGGATTGAGTTGGCTTTACTGTATTTCAACAAACAAAAGCTTTTCATCATCCAAAACCAGCAGCAGGACACCCTACAGCAACAACAAGCAGCAGGAGAAGCAAAAACACAGTGCTGAAAACACTATAAACTTTTCTTTTCTGCACCCCGAGAAATCAACTCTTGTACTAGAGGCCTGCGCCTCAGTATGTACAAAATTTTGTTCATAAGCTCCTGGAAGAGCGCTGGGGCATTAGCCACCCCGAAAGGCATAACCTTCCACTTGAAGACACGACCCTTAGGGGTTATAAAGGCCAACAGCTCCTGAGCTGCGGCGGTTAGGTCCACCTGCCAAAAACCAGAGCGTTTGTCCATTTTGGTCTTATACCTGCATTTGGCAATACGCTCCAGGGTGTTTTCCATGTTAGGAATACTCCCTGAGTGATTCTGGGTTTTTTTGTTGACCTCACCATAGCCTACAACAAGACGTAGGGCAGTCGACCCAGGTTTGGCAACAAGGAAACAAGGACTGCAGTGATGGGGATAGTCCCCGTGTTTATACTCTTCAACGAGGCCAGCATCAATGCATTCTTGGATCTGGCGCTCGATTTCTTCAACCTGTTCCTGTGGAGCGGGATAGGGACGACGCCTCACTCGCGTCTTTTCAAATTCTGGTTTCAATTTCAGGTCCATCTGGACCAGTTTTTTACAAGAAAGGGGAGGCGGCAAAGCGCCGAACACCTCCTCATAGGTTATCAGCAGTTTCTTCAGGCGGGGGTCAAGGTTAAGACTCTCGAGTTTGTGAAGGAAATCCTCCTCAGCATGGAGGTTGCTTTTTCCATGTTCTTTCTTTTTCTGCCGATCAGCAGTTTCGGCAGGCACAGTACCATCGTCCCACTCAGGGGGACATTGCTGCCCATAGTGTAGAGAATACACTAGAGGTATCTCAGGATCAGGCAGCGTATAGGACTCATCGCCCTCCTCAGACCAGATGGAGTATTTCCAGGTCTGTCTGAGGTATTGCAGCCTCTCTTGGCGCTTAATACCTTCGGCCTTCAGGTACAACAGCCGCCGGAGTTCTTGAGTGTCATGCTCAGACAATGGCATGTTATTAGCAGCAGGCCGCGCCAGAGCATCAGCACTCCGGGCCACGGGTTCACCTGTATGCACAGGCTGCATGTGTAGCACTGGCTTCCCAACAGGGGAAGCGGGTTCAGAGGTTGACTCTGGATCTACCTCCTCTAGCAACAGCTGGGCTAGGAAAGCACTATGTTTTAGGTCAACACAGCTGGGATCAACAGAGGGTATAGTGCTGGCGATCTCAGACAGTTGGTCGTCAGCATCCTCTTTTACAGCTGCAGGTTCCAGATAGTCATCAGGAGACTCACACCCTGTAAGTGTGGCAGATAGGTGCTCAGGAGATCGATTTTTGAGATCATAAAGGGTCAGGCCACGATTTTCGGCCATGACCTCTTTTAGTAGCACCTGGTCTAGGTCACACAGGGGTACAGGATTGAGAGATCC
Organism: Eutreptiella sp. 'Long Island Sound 2002'; assembly: GCA_964036045.1. Lineage (NCBI taxonomy): Eukaryota > Euglenozoa > Euglenophyceae > Eutreptiales > Eutreptiaceae > Eutreptiella > Eutreptiella sp. 'Long Island Sound 2002'. The sequence goes on along the minus strand of OZ038393.1, from coordinate 3,930,641 downwards.
GTCGACGATGGACAGGAAACTGGCCCACTCAGGGGCCTGCATAGCTGTGTCTGAGTCCTCAGGCACGTAGATGGGGCCGTCGGGGAGTTGCACTCTTCCCACGGTCATTCGATCTAGCATACGGCGCCAGTAAGCATGTTCACCAGAGCAACCCCAGTCAGGGGTGCACATAACAACCCTTCCTCCCTCATAAGCGATTTCGGTTAGAACCTTCGCGAGCAGGGAGAAGGGAGGGTTAGCATACGCTAGGCCCATTGCTTTCCAGAAGAAACGGAAAGCATTCTTCAGTTGTTTCGAGCAGTACAACTGCATGATGTGCTGTTGTTGGCTCGCAAACAATTCCACCTGGATCTCATCCAGGTTTACCTGAAGGGCCGCCAGTCCATTTTCAAGAACGTGACGGGCCAGTTGGTAGTTTTCAGTACGATAGTTCGTCTTGGCTGCGTAGCGCAGCCCAGACTCTTTTCGTCCTGATAGCTCCAAAGGAACGGAGAATAGCGCACTGCCAAAGTCGGAGTGCAAAGAATAGGGACGCTGTAGGGACAGCATTTTTACCTGGGGGTTTCTTCGTAGAAAGTCAGTGCCAATGACGATGTCAAAGGCGTCAGTGTCCAACACTCTGCAGTGTTGCGTCACGGTTTCGTCGCCCAGACATATAGTCACATCGACCCCTCCCAAGGAATGGATGGTACGCCCATCCCCTACTCTTATGGCCACGGTCTTAGTTTTCCTGAAAGTCTTAAGAGTAAGAAAAAGTGCTTTTCCAATGCTTTGAGACATACTCTAGTTGTATTAGAGATGCACTGAGCATCCATGCATTTTTATCTTAGTATTGGTCCCACCAAAAGTGGTGATAACACATTTTGACCTATGGAACCTAACACCCAATCAGGATATGGAGTGGACCCCTTAATCCCCTTTCAATGTGAAGTAAAACATCTTTTCTTGAGTTGACTGAGAACTGACATATCCAAGGCAGAGCCTATGAATTTATCTATGTTTTTCCATGAATACTTGTCTGCCCTAGTGGTATACACCCTAGGGGGCTAGGCACCTCTTTTTGAGAGGTCCTGGGTTCAATTCCTGGTCAGCCTAGCTAAGTAGGAAGATCCCATGTGAGTAGGAAGATCCCATGTGACATGGCAGTGACCTCATCGCCACATACCATGCCACCTCAGCACATATGGGACCCAAAACAAAGAGTGCACATCTCCTGAGATGGCACTATGAAGAGAGAGTGACCATGGGGCAGTTTTCTAACTCTTTTCCCAAAACATTTCAGCTATCTTTGTGAATATGCATTCATTTGTAACCTGAGTTGCAGTTTCTGTGAATATCCAATCATCTTTCACTGTTTACACTGCAGCCCTTCATGCTTTGATCCTGATCTTCTCCTCTTTGCACACTTCTGGCTTGGGTTATCCTGGATTGACTCTATTTCTGCAAAACAAAGGTTTTCATCTTCCAAAACAAGCAGCAGGAAACCCTACACCTACAGCAAGCAGCAGGGGAAGCAAAAACACAGTGCTGAAAACACTGTAAACTTTTCTGGTAGCAAGAGGCAGCCTGTTTCTGCGCACCGGCAGCAACCCCGTGCCGTACATCCAGTGCGCCGAGTACGGGCAAATATAAGCAGAAGGGTGAAAGAAGATGGATCCAAGAAAGGAGGACGCTGACGTGAAGACAGCGCCAGCGCCTGAGGCACCGGCAAGGCCGGCACCTGGCGCTGTACCTTCGGCGGAGCCCTTACATGGGCCAGTGGATGCGGCTGAGGACTCCCTGGATGGACTGCAGACAGCCTTCGGGGCCCTGTCTGTCGAGGAGGTGGTCGTGGTCACTCAGCCTGAGAAGAGGAAGAGAAGTGAGAGCGAGAAGGATGCTGGAGAACAAGCAGACGGAGGAGAGGAACAAGGGCAAGACCTGAAGCACGACCCTACCTTCGAAGGCGCACCAAGCGCTTCTGGCCTCCACGCATCACCCTCTCCTATAACCACCACACTCCCAGCCGCTGCAACATCCGCTTCCACAACCAACCCGCCTATGGCAGAGGGCACAGGCTTTACTGGCATGCCTCCCTACCCCGCCTATGGTATGGGCCCACCTACCACTGCGCTCCATGAGGCAACTACTGCCAGTGAGCCGGCGGCTTCCAGCTCTGCGCCGCGATGGTATGCGGCTGACTATCCCCATCCACTACACGCTACTGGAACCTATATGGATGTTCCTCGGTATGCTCCTGGGTATGCACCTGGGTATGCACCCTTGAGTGGGTTGAGGAGAGGACCAGAGTCTCTTGGAGGCAGGAGTAGAGGATCGGGAAGATCCTCCAACAGGTCCCTGACGCGGTCGGAGATCAACGAGGTGCTCCGAGGAGCCACTTCAAAAATCGTGGGCGACCTCACGCAAGACATCAGGGAGAAACTGGAGCCTCTGATGATCCCGCCCCATGCGTCACCTACTACGGTGGGAATGTCACCCCACCGAGTACAGGCTAACCACCTGGCGGCAGGGTTGACCAATACCCTGGGGAGCCTGAGGAGCAGACCGATGCCGACGCCTGCAGCAATACCGAGAAGTCCCTTCGTGCCCAGAACGGCCCAGCCGCCCTACAGCCACGTGACGAACTCGACGAGGGCCGAGCTGGACCGTCTGGGGCTGACAGCCTTAAGGGCTATGGTGGACGTAGAGCCTTATGGCTCTAGTGATCTTGGCGGAGACCCCTCCGATGACGAGCCGCCGTCGATGGATTCTTCTTCGCCCTCAGATGACGATGACCCTGAGGACCCCGAGGACCCCAAGGGTAAGAAGAAGAAGAAGAAGAAGAAGAAGACCCGACGCCCTGAAGGACGCCGAGCTCAGGAGGCGAAGGCTATTGCCACCTCCAAGATAGTGGTGAACCTGCCTGAGTTCACAGGCAAGGACCTCAGCGAGTTCGCTGAGAACTTTGGCCGGTTCCTACGACTGACCGGCCAAACCCACGCGAGTGGGCGAGTGAAGTGCGATCCGCTCCTGCAGTGCTGCAAGACCAAGTACCTGGAGAAGCAGGTCAGGCAGATCGTGACTAACTCCGCCACCTTTGCCGATGTGTTGGTTGCCCTGGAGAGGCAGTACCCAACCTACGAAACCGACCTCTCCATCAGGGTCGAGATCCAGAACCTACCCGTGCTGCCCAACAACCCCAAGCCTGGCAGGGTATCTGAGCCGTTGGCTGATCTGGATCACTGGGCTGGACGACTGACGCCCGGTTCCTACAGCAGCGACGACCTGCTGTTCTGGTTGGTGGCCAAGCTCCCTCGAGAGCTATGGGACGAGTGCCGTTTGACGGCGGAGCGCAAGTCCAGATCCCTCCACTACGAGGATCTGTGCGTGCTACCCCTGGAGCTGGCGCTGGAGAAGGAGAGCGACCAGCACCTGAACAATTACCGTCCTGGCGGTGGAGGTTCTGGAGGCAAAGGGTACCAAGGGTCCCGACCTGGGCAGGGGACTACCCCCAAACACGCCCACGCCCGTACCATGGAGAACGTGAAGGAGCTATTCTGGTGTGATGCCAGAGACGAGCAGGGCCACCTGCAGCACGCCTCTGACTGCGAGCAGCGAGACTGCTTCGTAGTTCAGGGGAAGCAGCAGGAGGAGAACACCGGCGCGAAAGCGAAGCTGCCGGATCATTACCGCTGCACCATCACGTGTGCATTCTGCGGTAAGCGGAAGCACTACGAGGATGAGTGCTACCATAAGCAACGCCTATCGGCGAAGCTTAAGGGGGAAGATCCTGGCAAAGGCTCAGGCAAAGGTGGAGGCAAGGCCAAAGGCAACGACTCCGGCAAGGGCAAGTCGAAAGGACGTGGTCAAGGGCAAGACAAAGGTCAAGGTGGACGAGGAGGAGGCGCTAACCGCCAGCCCGACAACAAGAACAAGGACAAGAACGGAGGCAACCCCAACCCTAATCCAGGGGGGAACTCCGAGCCCTCTGGAGGGCAGTCTGGTCCTACCACACGCTCGGAAACGCAGGCCCAGCAAGAACAAGGAGCCAAGCGTGAGCAAGAAGGTGGTGATGACGGCAACGCTAAGAAGAGGAGCCGTTTCATGAGGATGGCCCGCAAATTGCGGAACAAGGGGTTCGAGGTGACCTGTCCCGCGGAGTTCTGACGGGGACGATCTGGTGGCACCCAAGACCTGGTGTTTTGGGTACATATCCGACTAGGGGGACGTGAATACCTGGGGGTACTGGATACTGGCGCCACAATATCTATAGTGGCCAAGAAAATTTTACCTTGTGGGAGCCTGAAGAACACCATGACCACCGCTGCTATACGTATGGGGGATGGACATGTGGTGCACAGCTGCGGGGTCTGTGAAGTGGAGGTACCTATGGGCTCTCGGACTATCGCCCATCGGTTCTATGTGATGGACACTGAGGCCTTCGACTTTGTACTGGGTACTGACTTCTTCGTACAGCACTCCAAGATACAATCCCTGACGCTGCAAGCGCCCTACCTCCTCTACGTGGACCACGGCAGTGGCAGAGAGTCTGTGCCACTGGAGCAGTCGGAACATACCTCGAGTTACCTGAGACTATCGAAGGAGGAGCCCTCGAACATGATGGCGGCCTCCAAAACTGAGGACTATCAACTATTGGGGGAAGTCCTAGACCAAGGTCTGAAGGAGTTGGGTTACTCTCGAGAAGACCTAAGTGTGGAGTTGTTCGCCAGCGACAAGCAACATGTACTGGACCTATACTGCAGCAAGGGGAAGAACTGCAGCTACAAATTTTACTGGCCCTCTTTCGGGATGGCCTACGGGAACCCCAGATTCAGCGAACTGGGGAAGGTGCTGACCAAGGTGGCCTTGGAACGTTCCCGTATGGTCCTGTGCTCTCCCGATTGGGGAGCCCATGGGGGCAACGAGTACTGGCGACACCTCCTGGACAGGCTGACTATCAGCTCTGTTCGTTTGCCTGATGAGGCCATCTACGTGCCTCTGGGACGCAAGACGCCTATTGGGAAGCCCGGATGGGGGAGTATGCTCAGCGTGGTGGACGGAAGTCTTACCACCATCCCCTGGGAGGACCTGGACCCGACTCTGGTCCAGGCTATACAACGAGAAAGCGACGGACTCGCCTTGGGTGACTTGAAGGATCGACTACGACCTCAAGATGCTGTTGAGACTACACCCGGAGGAGATGAGTACGTCGTGACTGACACTAACGCCCCCAACTCTCCCTGTCATGTACCTGTTCCTGATGGAGTCTCTGAGTTTGGACTATCAGAGCTACCTAGCTCTATCCACTCAGATGACGAAACTGAGCACGACGCCTTCTTCGTGCAGACCTGTGTGGAGGAAGTGGAGAACGCCGAGTACGTCGCCCCACTGAAACCCCTACTCTCCATGAGGGTGGAAGACCCCGTGGATGAGGAGCTGGACCCTCGATCCAGGCTCAGGGAGTATGTGGATTCCAAGAGGAAGTTGGTGGCGAAAAAGCTATGCTACGCGAAGCCTACCCGCAGCTCATGGCCACTGAAGCAAGGACGGATGGGAGACCTATCCCAATTGAAGGAGGACCTCGAACAGAAGATCACCACCTGGCAAAGGGAGGTGGATCTTAAGCTCATGAAGAGCGTGTGGGGCGCCCATGTGAGGACCCCAGAGGAGGACGACCTCTCGGAGGAATGTGTATGTGAACCCCCTCGAGCGTGCCTATGTTGCCATCGTCCATCGGAGATGGTTGAACAAGACCTTCTATATGCCTACCAAGGGCTGAAGGATACCACCACGGGCGAAGAGTCGGTGGAGGACCATCTCCCGACGTCTATTACTCAGGGGGCAAGCAACTTACACTCTGACGAGGACATGGAGGACAAGATCAAGATATTGGACCCGCGGGTACAGAAGCTTATAAGGACCTATCTGGAGGTGTTCGGAGAACTACCCCCTCCAGCTTCATGCGATAAGCTGGTACAGATGGACCTCAAGCTGAAACCCGAGTTCGTGGGTCACAAGATCCGGAGGAGACCCTATCCAGCTCCTAAAGAGCAGGCGGACGAGATTGAGCGACAGATACAAGAATGTATCGACGCTGGCCTAGTCCTTGAGTACAAGGACGGGGACTACCCCCTACACTGCAGCCCCTGTTTCCTGGTGGCTAAACCTGGGTCTACAGCCAAACGGCTGGTAGTGGACTACGGAGAGCTGAACAAGAAGACGTTGAACCACTCAGGGTCCATTCCCAATATGGAGTCTACCCTGGAGAAGATAGCCTCCTGCCGCTACAAGACCAAGATGGACAAGCGAAGCGGATTCTGGCAAGTGGACCTGACGCCCAACGCACAGGAACTACTGGCCTTCATCACCCCTCAGGGGAGGGTATTCAAGTGGAAGGTCATGCCGTTTGGCGTGGCTAACGCACCCGCTCTATTCCAAGAACTGATGAACAAGATCTTGTCCATCCTACGAAGGAGACCTAAGGTGCAGGAGCTCATATCCCGTGGTGCCCAGATGGAGGCTCATATCGACGATGTATGCCTCGGTACCAATACCCAGGAGGATCACCTAATCCTCTTGGGTGAGTTCTTTGCGGTCTGCCAGGAGAACCACACTCGACTCAAGCTGGAGAAGTGTGAGTTCATGCAGGAGACCATGCAGTACTTGGGGTTTGACGTTGGCTATGGGTGGTGGACCTGAAAGTGCTGCCCTGGGTCGTTGTGGGTGCTGGAGGGCTCGGGGCCGGCACGACCAGTGGGGCAGGCACGCGAGGAGTCTCCCTGGATGTTGTTATTGGGGGTAGAACCGGATACTCGGACACCAACAGAGGCGAGAGCAGCGACAACAGAAGCAAGGTCCATGCTGATTGTTATCCGGCAGAAAATCCCAGTCTATGAAGAAAATTGAGGGGAATTATTCTAAATACATCTGAGTGTCCAAAACTGTCTGAAAAGATTTAAATAATTCATTTATGTAAAATTGTCTGGCCGATCTGGCCCGCGAGCGCGCGTCAGCGGCAAATGGCGATTCCAGCTAAAATAGCGGAATGCGGCGGATTTACGGGAAATGGACCGCGGAATCAAATCCGGCATATCAGAAATATATAGGAAATATCCTGTGACTGAGCTGCGAGGCGGCAATTCCGCCGAAGCAAAGAAAATGACCAAAATGTAGCCAATCTGGGCAGAATGTCTGAAAATCTGAGCAGATGGGGCTAGCCGCACTTACACTCCCCCTCCAAAAACACACTGGGGTGTGTCGCTACGTCTACGAAGAACGTAGTGCGGGTAAGTCCCAGAAAAACATAGAAATGTAGCCTTGATGGGGCGAAATCTGCTTGATCTGACCTGATTTGGGCTAAATTGGCACTGAATCAGGCTGGATGAACCTGAAATGAGACAGAATGAGAAGTGACGAACAGTCCTCCGTGCAGTAAAACATTAGGTCAAGGGCTAGAAAGCATGTAAACGTATCAAGAATCAATACCAAACCATGCATTGGTTAAGAATGAGGTAGATTATTGGTGGATTGAGTGGGGGGATGAAGAATTTGAGTGACATCTCAGTGCTCTGGCACAGTTTCGCTGTCGCGGGCACGCTACGGTGTCCTCGCCGAACTCTACATCGTGTTATCCCGCTTTTGTCGTTCTGAACAGTGCAGCATGTGGCTCAGATTTGGCGCATCTGGTGGATGATCACAAGATTCAGCAGTATTGAGGTTCAATTGGAGCAGAGATTAAGGGGATGAAGCAATCACAGAGAGGTTAAACAACTACACATGTAGTCTACAGACCCTAAGTGAACCACCGAAGGTAAAGATGTTCTTCTGTTCACTTAGATCTAAACAGATCTTCGAGGAATGATGGAAGATGACAAGGCAATCAATCTAAATTGTCCTAACATGAGTAAATTCCCTAAGATGAAGGTGAAATGAAGCGGAATGTCTAGAACTGAAACTACCAACACTTTCGTTTAGACTAAAGTTAATATATATTGTCGTTTATTCAGCTCAATTGTGCTTTCCGGCACGTTGGTTCGCGAGCATCAAACAGATTCTATCAAAATGTGGATCATGTGATGATGCATCATGATGGGACATGCTGGCCCTGGATCCTTGGCATGTAACGCGCCGAAGGTTCGCTGAAGGCGTTTTACTGACAGTATATAACTGAGAGACACCGAATTTACAGTGGCGGCGGTGTCAATCGACTTGGACAAGGCCAATCTTTCGAATGAGTCCCACAAGACACTTGGATTCACCATTTTCGACAGTTTCAGGTCGGATTGAGCTCACATTGGCGTGTGCCAAAAATACAACGAAGCTTACGGACTTCAGAGGTTGCTGTTAGAAGTCCCTAGAGCTCCTAGATGAAGATTGTCTGAACAATTGACGTCTGGGTTTCGTACAACAGAGGCAGAATGATGGACAAACCTGAGAAATTCAAGGTAAATTTGAGGATCCTGGATCTGAATCTGGACTTTGGCGTCAGCATCACAGCAAATGAAGGTAAGATCTGAGTTCCTGGCGTCGCATCTGGTGCAGCCAGTACTGCAGGGGATACCTGTAGGGGTGAATGTCGCTGGCCAGCGTTTTGATTATGTACATTTGCTTCCATCTGCACGAGTAGCCAAATTCCAAAGATGCACAGACCAACAGAGACAAGATTACCCCGAATCTGCCTGAATTAAGCCTGAGTTTGGTTTTTTCTGAACACGGCAGCACACTCCGTCAGCGTATCTACGCCTTGTCTGCCGAACGGAGACCAAAGAAAAGTTGATTGACGTCAAATTATCAAACATTCGCAGTTCTCCACATCATGACACAAACAGAAAGAATGAACAGTGGATTGAGCAGAATGTGGTAGGATGGCTTCCTTAATTCGGCCAAGCACGAATACATGTGACCACCAACCTGTCTGGCCTGGCCCTCGTACGGCTTGGGCGCTGCAAATCAGCGGCCGAACTTGAAGCTTGGTCCTCATTTGGCTCCTGGGCTGGCCTGACCGCAGGAGGGGGGATCGACGGATCAGCCCTGGAATGTGGCTGCTGAGGGCCGTAAAAGGCTGGATCTCGATTCATCACAGGTCGTTTTCCGTCGCTCTCCACTTGTCTGTCTGGTTTCGACAAACAATCTGTCAGGAGTACTCCAATTTCGGGGTGCTTCTTTAGGAAGTCGATGAACCCCTTGGTGCACCCATGGACAAAAGATTGGGCTGGTTCCCAGTTGTTGTGACTGGAATCAAAGCCCCTCCACTCACACAGAAATTCCCATTCGCCCTTGGCGTCACGTCTTGCTTCAACAATCCTCTTGAGTTCGTACTTTCCCCCTTCGATGACCCGATCGGACAAGTGTTTTGCAGTCCAAAAAAGGGGTTTAACCCGATCCTTGGGGGAGGGGATCTCTCTCTTGAGGCGATCGCCCGAAACGTCAATTTCCCTGCTGACATCCACACGAATCCTCCACCTGTTCTCACCAAGACGCGCTGTAACAGCGAATGGCCCCTCCCACAAGGGAAGAAGCTTGTCATCTCCGTCCAGGGTGGTTTCGGATTTTCGAAGCCAAACTGGATCATCGACTTCAAAATTGTGGGGGTTTTTTCGACCTTGATTTTGAACCCAAAGCCAGTCAGCCTGATGCTTCTCGATTAATTTCGACACAGATTTATCTGCTCGTTGGACTTCGTCCAAAAACAGCGAAGCATCCTTACAGGGGCGAGGATTATTCAACGGCATGTTCCACCAACACTTCTTTCGTCCAAAGACAATTTCATTTGGAGAAAGACCATGATACAAAGGCGTGTTGTGGTAACGGCGAAGCAATGCGAAGAGAACTTCCATCCAATTGAAATCCTTTTCACTCGCGAGCTCCTTACGAAGCATATTAATAATTGAGCGGCCGGCTCTTTCACCAGGCAGCGCTCGATGCGAGTGGATTTCACATCGGAGGTGGTGGATTCCAAGGCGAGCACACAATTCTCTCCACCATTCGGAGGTGTACTCTTTGCCTGAATCCGTCACCACCTCGGATGGGACATCCCAGCCTCCGATCCAGGTCTGCTCGCACCACTTGGCGGCAGCCTTGCCAGTCATCGACTCAATGTTGCAAGGCAACACTTGAATGTAGCCGGAATGACGGCACTGAATGAGGAGCACACCATTGACTTTTTTGTTAGTCCAATGGCACTCTTCGTCATCGAGTTCACCGAGATAGAAAAAATCACTGGTGACTCTGTTAAAGAGACGCTCCGGTATAGGATGAGGCCTCAGATGGCCGTGCTTCTTCGCGCTGGGGGGCGTCGAGACAGCACATTGGGCACATCCGGCGGCTACTTTCATGCAATGAGTGTAGAGCCTCGATCCAAACAACCTATGCTGAATCATCGACCACAGTCGACGGCCATGTGCGTGGGGGGACTCCCATTTGTGCCACCAGTTTAACACTCGGGGGGCTAGGGCGTCTGGCACACACAATTTACCCTCCATCCACAGCTTCCCCCCATCCAACGAGTACTCAGCAAAAATCCCATCCCTGTGAGCATCTTTGGATTGGAGATTTCCAAAGACCTCTTTAAACATGGGATCCTGCAAGTAATCGGACGTCCAGTCACGGATGATCAGGGAATCTTTAGGCAGGGGTGGAGTTTTGGCCGGATCTCGACGCTTAATGCCTTGGATCAACCGAAATCTACTTACTTGTCGGGTATAGTCAAACCGTTTCACACTCCCTGAGGAGGGATCGGTGACTTTTTCCACGACTTTCAGCGTTTTGGTGCAGATCTCATGGGCATGCGCCGGATCTGAGATGGCCGTGATGTCGTGACACGGCAATGCGTGCTGTTTAACAGCGCACTGCATGCATGCACGTCGAATGAGTTTCTTTTCTTCCTGATCCCATTCGATGATGACATGGCGGTCCTGCTCCGTACCATGGATGTTGGTACTTTGCAGCCCCTCTGAGGCGGGGTAAGCCCATCGGCTCAGAGCATCCGCTACCGTGTTGTGTTTTCCAGGCAAATACGACACATGGAGGTCAAACAGAGAGAGAAATTCGTGCCATCTGGCCCGTCGACCAGCTGGGCTCGCGACAGTATCAATGTGTTCGGTGGCCCAATACTCCAGAGATCGATGATCCGTCAGGACCTCGACTCGATTGGTGCCAACCCACGATTGGTACTTTTTTAGAGCGCAAATTATGGCGTAAGTCTCTTGCTCACGCGGCGACCATTGCATTTGGCGTGGGGCTAGCTTCCGAGACCAAAATGCAAGAGGGTAATGATCGCCGGTGGCTTCATCAACCTGTTCGAGAACAGCTCCGATCGCGTACCTAGAAGCGTCGGTTCTAATGTAGAAGGGTCGGTCAAATTGGGGCACATGCAACGTGGCGACTTCACAGAGGGCCGCCTTCAAGTGATGGAAGGCCTCCTCGCACTCGTCAGTCCACTTGACACGAACCTTTGAACCTGCCTTGCCCGCATCTCTCCCTACCTTCAATAATTCAGTGAGGGGGGCAGCAAATTTGGCATAATTTGGCACAAAAGTGTGGTAAAAATTGCAACAACCCAGGAATCCTCTCAACTCCGTGATCGTCTCAGGGCGCTTCCACTTCTGAATAGCGACGAGCTTCCCTGGACTGGGTCGTCGGGTGCCATTCTCTAGGAGAGAACCACAAAATTCGACTGATTTTAAAAAACATTTTCCCTTCTTTGGCCCACAAATCAGCTGATTGGCGTCAAGAATATCCAAAACTTGGTTCAGCTGCTTCTCATGTAGGGCCACCAGCTCCGCTTCGGTCAGTCCCTCCCCTTCCATCGCGATGATTATGTCATCTATGTACACGCTCACGAAGGCACGAAGCTCAGGATGGGTTGTGAACAGCACATCCTCCATCATTCTTTGAAAAAATGAGGGGGCGTTCTTCAGCCCCATGGGCATGACGGTCCATTGGACTGGGCCACATGGCGTGCACATACAGGTAAGAGGTCTGCTGTCCTTCCTCAACGGCATTTGGTGAAAGCCGTGACGGAGATCCAGCACAGAAAACAAACGACCTCTTGCCCTCTTGGCGATTTCCTCCTCAATGAGGGGCAGGGGGTGCGAATCCGCCTTGGTTTCGGCGTTGAGGTTGCGAAAATCAACAACCATTCGCCAACCATCAATGGTGTTCTGGTCTGCAGGCGGTGGCTTCGTGACTGTGAAGGGTGAACAGCACCATTCGCTGGTCATACAACCCTCAAGCCAACCAAATTCCCTGAGATTTCTCTCGATGATTTTTCTGAGAATCTCATGTTTGTGTCCATGATTTTCATAAGGGCGCTGTTTCTTCGCCTTGTACCCTTCACGAAGCTCGATGAAGGCTTCACCGAACTGTCCACGGACAGGGGGGTCTTTGATCAACTTTCCTGAAAGGGTTGTGTCCTTCCGTTCCTCAAAAATCTTTTCTCTTGACTTGGAACACAATTCAGTGTCCACCTGATCGCCAGGAATTACTGTCGAAAAAACTTTGGCGATTTCTTCGGCTTTGGCAGGAAGAATCTTCTTACGGATGTCCCTAAACAGGTCCGTATCAACTGCCTCTTGAAGATAGGTGGGTCGTGTGTCGAAATCCCAGAGATTCTCTTCGTGATCCAGCTCCTCGAAAGGATCCATGAAAGCTTCCACAGGGGGTTTTTCATAAAAAACTCTGAATTTGCGGCGCGATTGGAGATTTTTCCTCGCCCGTGCACTGAAGATTCTTTTCGATGTCGACCGTATTGGGGAAGAGGGAGACGAGGCGGATCCATTGGACGTTGAATCACCTTGGGTATCTGACGGACAAAAATCAGAAAAAATAGATTCATCATCAGTACCACGCTCAACCTCAGATTCAGACCCAACACAGGAATCTGTACTAGAATCAGCAGAATTAGAGTCAGAAAGCTTTCCATCCACCAGGAATGCAAGCGAACTCCAGGACCGCTGTGGCAGGGGACCTGTGTCGTCCCTGGCATACAGCTTAATCTTCCTGGGAAGTTCGATGTAATCTACACAAATGTCCTGTAATTCCTGAAACCAAGGCTTGTCGTCCCACAAGGGCACAACTAAAATTGCCTGGGTTTTATCTTGCTTGATTTTGTGGATGACCTGCTGGATTAAGTGAAACGGAGGATTAATCCACAACTTCTTGTCCCATTTATGGGTCCAAGCGTCGCTAAAGTGCTTGTCAAAGCGCTTGTTCATACGGTTAGCAAAGGCATCATACTGTGGCCAAAAGGAATGGTGTTCATGAAAGTATTCACAAATTGCATCGCGCCATTTGTCGACAACTCTGTAGGATGAAGAGTGCCAGCGCGAAGGGCGTCGTGGCTGGGAGTCCCTACGAAGACATTCTAACTCTTGGGAGTAATCGGCACTCCCATTCACCTCTGCAATGGTGACATCTTCACCAAATTTTGGTGTCACCTTTTGCTTCAAAAATTCTTCTGCACTTTTAAACCCTGCGTGCAAAAAACGAAATTCAGGACGCTCCAAAGGACCTGACTCCAGCAAAAAACAACGACGATGACCTACGGGCGCTACCCTGTTCTTGCGAAGCCAAGGATGGCCCAATTAAAGGTCATACTTTATGTCAGCACGATAGAAGTAGTCATCCTTAAGGACAACTTCTTCCACATTTTGCTCTTCCCAAAGGTCTTGAGCGACCAAATGAGTTGATATATAACAACCGCGTTGCCCACCTGCGAGAGAATGTCCAGAAACTCCCTCGAGGGTAACAGGATGAGGCGATTCAAACACGCAGTCGTCGGGTAAGAATGAATTGGATTGGAGATTTACCTCTGATCCATTGTCACACAAACAAGTGGCGAGATGGAAATTTCCCTTGCAATCAGAGACCCACAGCTTTGTGACAAACTGACGAGCCCTGTGCTTGGACTGTACACCAACCTCGTCCACTACAACAGAAGGATCCGCTGCCGGATCCAGGGGAGAGGAGACAAGCGACCCTACATCAAGTAATGGTCGATCAGGAATCTGGGGATCATGCCTGAAATCGCCTGGGGAGGGGCGATTTTCGTGGCTCCCCTAGGCGTTCTGACCTCCAGCAGCTGCGTTAACATTGTGAACACAGCCTGATTCGTCGATCCACTCATCTTGGAACGGATCATCCGCTGGATTCAGGGCATTTTCGACATAATCTCGATCCGCATCGGACACCTGATCTGCACCTGAGACCTGATCTACACGATGATTTCCCTTTCCACGTCCACGGCCACGGCCGCCGGATGATGGGCCACCACCGTCGCCACGCCCTCTGCCCTTACCAGAGAAAGGGGTTCCTGAAGGATTTCCCTTACCCTTACCCTGTGATCCTGGAGCATTTCCTTTATTTGTACCGGATTGAGGGGTTTGGCCTGGATTTCGATTTCCGCCTCCGGCGTTGCCATTAGGACTTGTCTGACCGTTAGGCTGCCCACCAGAACCGGATGGAGTCCGATTTCCTTTGCCTTGGAACCCGCCAGGGCCTCCGGTATTTTTGTTTCCACCGGAGGGGGTCGAATTACCCTTTCCCCCCTTGGCACCATGCACCTGTCTGTCATTCCTGTCTGAATTCTGCGAATTACTGACATTTTCACCAATCACCTTGTGATCGTAAGCAGACCATCGGTGATTAGCAGTAGAATGCGTCTTAGCTCGGTTCGTAGAACCTAAAAGAAGGCAGATGCTACAATGATCCTGAACATTCCGGGTGTCATTCACCTTTTTGTTGCCCTTTTGGGCCCCATTTTGGGTGTTTTGCTGGGTATTCCTGTTTCCCCCAAGACCCTCATGGAAATTTTGATTGGCGGCGTCAGCGAGCCTCTCAACCTCTTCCCACAGTTCCTGCGGAGTGAACGAAAACACCCAGTTCCTGGCCTTCAGGCGATGGCCGTGGAAACTTACTCCCCTGTTGAGGACTTGGACAAACAAGTCCCGATCCTCGTGTTCATTAAACTTGATTTTCCACGTGTTTTCAGTGAATTTCACCTTGGTAAACGACGTGGGGGAGCACTTTTGAAGTGCCTCCCTGACCGTAAACCGGTTGGCCGAGGCGTCAAAGCCATCGACTTCCGCCCACCAGGTCTTGACCTTTTCTTCGGACTGTTTATTCCGAAGGGTGGCGGCGGTTTCTGAGGGGATCTTGTCAAAAATCAGATTTTTCAGCTCGGCACTAGAAAATTTTTCGCCTGAATGTTCAGATTCTTCTACGAGATTCCAGAAGCGCTGTCTCTTGTCCTGCACTTCGTGCAAGATTAATCGAGAGAATGAAGGAAAATTCTTCAACATCTGGTGGTAATGGTCCTCAGGCAGCCGGGATCCACGTACCTCCAACTGTTCCCACACCTCATCAAAGGTAAGGGGGGAACTTGAATCTTCACGATCACTCCAGGTCCTGAGCCAAGTGTTGGCCGGCGCTCCCTCAAGGCAGTCCAAGAGCGCCATCAGGAACTGATCATCCTGGAGTTTTTGAGTCTTAACCCACAGTTTAAATTCCCGTTGGAACTGAGGCCAACGTCTGGGGTTCCCATTATACTTCGGCTGCTTGGCAACCTGACGAAGTCGCAATGAAGTAGGATTTAGGAGTGAATCCAGCCCAACACCGGCCGTAATGGCAGACACCTTGGCGGCATCATTAGCCACACCAGCTCCGGCGAGGGTCTGGGCGAGCAACATCTGGGCTATTGCATTGGAATCAACAGCAGGAAGGGTAGTACGGGAGGCAGTTCGTTTGGCATTCTGAGCCTCATTCCTAGCCTTCACCGATCTACTCTGAGATCGAGAGATTGTAACCCTTTCCTTTAGCTTAGTCCTGCTGATCCTTGCGTCGGTGGTCTTAGAGTCCACCGAAGGAGCAATCGAAAAAATTTCTGTCGCCTCCTCCGACGGTTCTGTTGTTTGTTCCACCGATGATGCGCCCTCAGACCTCATGTGGGTCTTGAAAAGATCTTTAATTCCCAGCGTCTGAATGATGAGTTGCATTTGATCTTTGAGCAATTGGAGCTCAGTATCTCGCTGTAATCTGCAAGAGCAGTCGGCAGGACAGTACATACCGTGTCCTGAAGGGCCTGAGCAGGCTGTCGGACCGCTAATCTCAGTGGTTCGCAGCCAGGAGTCCACTTGGGGAGCTCCTTCAGTCCTAATTTCCAGGCTTGCCTGCCTAGCTGCCTCTAAAATTCCTTCCTCAACCGCGGCGGCTAGATCGTCACGGATGGAAACAGAGGGATGAGGGGCGGAGGGCCCGGCAACAGGTGCCTTGGTCTTCTCCTTCGGGAAGGGACTTGCCTCCCAGATCTGCAAAAAAATGGCAAAAGATTCATCTTCTTGAGAACACCACCACATCCTGGTATTAATTTCTTCTTGAAGAAGGAAAAAATATTCAAATAAAAAATCAGAGGCGATTCTTTCTTGTCCTATCAGCTTAGACGTGGCTAATAGACAAAGGGCCTCAAGCGCCTCAAGGTTACGGGTCACTTCGGAAGACAAATGGTTGTCCCATTGTGCCCATGAGGCTGGTCGATTATAGGTAGGTACCTCACCTGGACCACCCATCTCAATGTCGTCAATGTCGGCGTCGATGGTCTCAAAATGTGGACACTGGTAGGGAGTATTGGTACCTGCCAGGTCCGTAAGCTCAACCGGAGCGTTGCCATTAGCGTAGGCTGGGAGATTCCAGCTGCTTGATGGCCAATTTCGACTGGGATCTTGATTGTAATCTGGGCCTCCACAGCTGCTGATTTGTGCCCTTCTTGGGCAATTTGGGCTTGCGCAAGGCATTCCTCTCAAGGCCTCGTTCGCACAGCACCACGGCAGCGTAATCGTTACGTCTCCGGAGGTGGCGGAGTCTACGGGGCCGTAGTGGGGAGCTAGCTGTGGTTGGGACACCATAGGAAAAACATTCAGGTAGCCTCTGCTACCATGAAAGTGCTGCCCTGGGTCGTTGTGGGTGCCGGAGGGCTCGGGGCCGGCACGACCAGTGGGGCAGGCACGCGAGGAGTCTCCCTGGATGTTGTTATTGGGGGTAGAACCGGATACTCGGACACCAACAGAGGCGAGAGCAGCGACAACAGAAGCAAGGTCCATGCTGATTGTTATCCGGCAGAAAATCCCAGTCTATGAAGAAAATTGAGGGGAATTATTCTAAATACATCTGAGTGTCCAAAACTGTCTGAAAAGATTTAAATAATCCATTTATGTAAAATTGTCTGGCCGATCTGGCCCGCGAGCGCGCGTCAGCGGCAAATGGCGATTCCAGCTAAAATAGCGGAATGCGGCGGATTTACGGGAAATGGACCGCGGAATCAAATCCGGCATATCAGAAATATATAGGAAATATCCTGTGACTGAGCTGCGAGGCGGCAATTCCGCCGAAGCAAAGAAAATGACCAAAATGTAGCCAATCTGGGCAGAATGTCTGAAAATCTGAGCAGATGGGGCTAGCCGCACTTACAGGACCCCAGCGGCCTCTAAGGCCAAACCCCTGATGGATGCCAAGGTACGACACGAAGACCCCAAGAAAGGACTTCATGATGTACGCAGTTTCATTGGGGCGTGCAACTTCTATCGCCGCCACATCAAGAACTTCACCTACACCAGCGCCGTTCTAACGGACTTGATCAAGAAGAGTACTACTTGGCGCTGGGGCCCACAAGAGCAACAAGCGTTTGACGAGCTCAAAGACAAGGTAGCCAACGCTAAATGCTTGGGCGTGCGTAGGGCACAAGAGGAGATTATCCTGGTGACCGACGCCAGCAATGTGGGCGGTGGTGGGACGTTGTTCCAATGGCAAGCACTGGAGAAGGAGGAGTTCGACTCGGCCATTTCCCAATGGGGGACGGAAGGTCTCAACCGAGATGGAACCCTCAAGCACAGCTACCCTGACGACAAGTGGGTCCTAGTACCTCTGGGCCACTGGAACTGGAAGTGGAACCAGGCCAGGGGGAACTACTCCACCTATGAGCAGGAACTGCTCGCGGGTATGCTGGTGCTATCCTCACAAGCACGACTGTTGGGGAGTAACCCTGTGGTCTGGCTATGCGACCAAGAACCGGTCCGCAGTTTCCAAAAGGGTCCCACACCTGAAAAGGCCAAGCTACGGCGCTGGTGGACCTACCTCAGTCAACTACGGCTGACGGTACACCATATCCAGGGAGTGAAGAACGAGTGTGCCGACTACATCAGCCGCAACAACTTCGACGCCCTGATTGGTGCACGGTCTGAAGCGCTGGCTAAGGAGGCGTTCAGCCGTATGGACGTCCACTTGGACCTCAACATGACTATGATACGCCCCCTGGATGGACTCCAACAATCGGAGTACCTGAAAGAGTTCGGGGATATCTACAAGCGCCTGGAGAAACGCCTTGAACCCCTCCTGGTCAACCAAGACCAGTGGAAGAGGGACAAGAGCTACCTATGGCACGAGGACCGTATCGTGGTGCCTAGTGACCGAGTCCCAGCGCTGCTGAAGTGGACCCACGAGTCCAGTGGTCATGTGGGTGCTGACCGCACCCTGAGGCTGTTCAAGCAGTGGTTCCACACTACGTGGACTGACGACCAACTGCGGAAAACCCTCCAACCTATCGTGGACAAGTGCCCGTGCAGGTCCTGTAAACCAGGGGATATCAGGGACAGAGGTCTCTACTCGACCCTGCCCATCCCTCACTGTGCTAACAGTGTTCTATACGTGGACTACACGGAGATGCCGAAGTTCGGGGGCTATGACTTCGCCCTCGTGGTAACCTGTGGGTTGACCAGGTTTACCAGGGTGTTCCCATGTACCAAGCACATTACCGGGGAGGAGACTATCAAGATACTCCTGGAGGAGTGGTTTTGTGTCTATGGGGCGCCCAAGGAGATCAACTCCGATGAGGACGTGCGAGTACGCTCAGATGCTGGCTGGTACAAGAGGGTCCTGAGATCCCTCAATGTCCAGGTGTCTACGGGGATTCCCTACTCTCACACCAGCAACCCCCTATGTGAGCGAAAGATCCGTGTCCTGAAGGAGAACGTCAGGATATGGTGCAAAACTGAACGCACCAGAGACTGGGTGAGACTACTCCCCGTCATATCCTTGATGATGAACTCCCAAGAGAGTTCAGCGACTGGCTACTCGCCCCATGAGCTATTCCTGGGGCGCCCGGCATGGTTCCTACATGCCCCCTATCCAGAGGACACCCATTCTTCTGTGGGTGAATGGGTCCAAGAGCAACAAGCGAAGGTGGACAAGGCCAAGGCTATGCTCCAGAGAGTGAGGGAGCGTCAGTGGAACAAGAAGAACAAGCACCGAGTACCGGCCACCTACCAAGAGGGGGACTGGGTGCTGGTGCACCACAGTCGACTACCCGCCTGGCCACGCTCTACCAGCGATGACCCATACTTCGGGCGGTACAAGATTCTATCTGTGGATGGACACCGTATCACCGTGCGGTGTTCTCCCCGTCTAGGGGGGACCCTGGTGTGCGCTGCTCAACACCTGAAGCGCTACTACGATCCTGAAGACCTCTGTGGAGAGGAGTGGGAGCTGAACGACGAGGAAATCGCCGCTCTGGACCTACAAGGGGCTGCTAGCCCTATGGAAGTTGAAGGTGAACTCCCCGACATGAACGCCGAGGAGATGGCTAAGGAAGGCTTCTACCTGGTGAAGTCTGTCCTACGCCACCGCTATCGCCAGGGTTGGCGCTTCCTCACCCTCTGGGAAGGGTTTGGAGTCGAAGAGGCCACCTGGGAGCCCTTCTCTGCATTTGTTCTACCTGAGGGACGCCTAAACTCAGTTCTGGTTGACTACTTGTCCCAGAACAACCTTGGTGAGTTGTTGAGGCTCGCTGAGACGCTTGCCTCCAAGACTAAAGCTAGGGACTGAACCTTACCCTTACCTGCCAAAGCGTATGTGTGAGTGTGCTATTCCTAAGGTCCTGAGAGCAAGCCGCAGAAGTGGTGTCCTAATTATACCCAAGTCTGCGCCCTTGCTAAACCTGGAGGGTTGGCTTATTGATGCCACGGGGTACGCCCCGGGTCTCCCCTCCCCTAAGCGCCCAATTTCTGTGCTGGCGCAAAACCTTTGGGGAATACCCAGCGTACTAATCCAGGTATTGTTTTCCCTACCTATCTGTCTACTACAGGGAGGGGTGGCCAAAAGCTATGAAGGCTTGAAAACGCCGTTTTGCTAAATGGCCAAAACACTGACCTAACCACTGCCACAGCCCACCAACCCTGCTAAAATTGCAGGAAATGGGTGGGACAGTGACACACGCACTACAGGTCCTACACACCCTACTGTGGCACCATCTTGGTGGGCGAGCACTGGGGTAACTGGCTCAAGCCCCAACACAGGACTACCACTCCTACACGCACACTCTACTGGGCGTTGCGAAGGCAAAGGTCTCGGGGGTCCTAGCGACCCTCCTGTGAAATGACAAGAGAACACAGCGCTGCTAAGCAACTGTGGCCTAACAGGGGACGCCACAACGCGTTTCCCCTGCAAGGGCTTGGAGGGAAAGAGTGCTCTTGCGTGCACGGCGCAGATGTCGATGAAGTCGGACTCCCTGCTCTGCCACAGGCAGAGGCGGAGTTACTTGTTTGTGTGATCTGCGCCCTTGTTTAGCAGGGCATAAAAAAATGCTGCTGCACCAATCACCCTACCTGCCCACCTGTAAAACAAAGGCAAATGAAAGGGCGTTTGCGGCGGAGGAACCAAGCCACACTCCAGGTATTATACCCTTCTCAGTGTGACCTATAATACGCTGTCCGCAAACACGCTGGAGGACCAGCTACCCTTGTCAAGCAAGCAGGCTTTAAGGGACTCCTCAGGTTCTCTTAAAGAACGTACCGAGGAGCCCCTGGGTAGCCTAAACAAGGTTTACCGTGCGCACTTCGCGTGGCCTACCCTTTAATGCGTGTGTGCATGCGCGAGTATGCACTACCTTTTTGGGCAAACCTGCCCATCTCATCCGCGATCACGAACTCCACCAGGGGGTGGCCCCGCCTGGGCTTACTCACCTTACCTACCGCTGGAGAGAGAGAGCAAGTGAGGGGCGCACGCGAAGAACGTTGCTATGCACTTGTGTGTATGTCTAATCACCCTGATCTGACCGCTAATCATCTGCAATCTTTCTAATCAATCCCTCTATCGCGTCCTATTGTTGTTAACGCTGCTACAAGACTCCTTCACGGAGACACGAGACGAGCAATGTGTATGCGGCATACGAGACGAGCATACCTGTAGTTTATACCTGATTCATTGAAGTCTTTTCGTTCATTTTCGAATTCTTGAATTTTTGAAGCTTCTATTAGTGTGGGTGGAATCTGTATGTTTATTTATTAATGTGTGTCTCGTCATTTTCAAGACTACGTGAGACATACGTTTATAATTCCATTATTTCTCCATTTTCCGGCGCTTCGCTAGGAGCCGCTCCTGCGCGCCGCCATTTTATGCGTATGAATTTCTGGATTTAAAAAATCCAGAGATGACTATAATTTCTATAAAAATGTGCTTCTGATGCACAATTGGATTCTGCTCAGGTGTGTTGTTTCAGAAAAATTCTACGCCGTCATTTGACGGATTTTGGTGTCGTCGCTTCGTTTTTGCGTGGATTCGTCCATAATTCTCCCATTCCTGCCTCTGCAGATACCCACGCGCAGCCTCGCTGAGTAGGCCGTGTTCGGGCCGAAACGCAGGTGCCTGGAGAGACTGAGCAGAACCCAAGACCCCACCAAGGGGCAATTTAATTTTCTTTCGACACCCTTCGCCCTAAGACAGGTCACAGGTCGCCAGCAGGTTTACGAGAACCCATGCGAGTGTGTATAATGTGTCTTGCGTTGGGTTTGTGTCGACGCTGCGTCTTGGAGGGAGGGATGCATATGCACATGTTTGGCATGCTCCCATACTAACCCAACCAAGCCACAGGAGCCCCGGCAGCGCCATGAGCGCTGAGTCTTCTGTAGGATATGATACAATCAGAGCAGCAAAAGAGCGCCAGCCATGGTGAGCGCCCATTTTTCAGTGTGAGGGAAACTATAGGTATTTTAAAGTAGATGTGGAAACCAAGGAAAGGCCAAGAAAAATTCCCTTTTTCCTAAAATGCGACAGTGGTGGCCACCACAGCACAAGGGGGGAGTAAGAAAAAGTGCTTTTCCAATGCTTTGAGACATACTCTAGTTGTATTAGAGATGCACTGAGCATCCATGCATTTTTATCTTAGTATTGGTCCCACCAAAAGTGGTGATAACACATTTTGACCTATGGAACCTAACACCCAATCAGGATATGGAGTGGACCCCTTAATCCCCTTTCAATGTGAAGTAAAACATCTTTTCCTGAGTTGATTGAGAACTGACATATCCAAGGCAGAGCCTATGAATTTATCTATGTTTTTCCATGAATACTTATCTGCCCTAGTGGTATACACCCTAGGGGGCTAGGCACCTCTTTTTGAGAGGTCCTGGGTTCAATTCCTGGTCAGCCTAGCTAAGTAGGAAGATCCCATGTGACATGGCAGTGACCTCATCGCCACATACCATGCCACCTCAGCACATATGGGACCCAAAACAAAGAGTGCACATCTCCTGAGATGGCACTATGAAGAGAGAGTGACCATGGGGGAGTTTTCTAACTCTTTTCCCAAAACATTTCAGCTATCTTTGTGAATATGCATTCATTTGTAACCTGAGTTGCAGTTTCTGTGAATATCCAATCATCTTTCACTGTTTACACTGCAGCCCTTCATGCTTTGATCCTGATCTTCTCCTCTTTGCACACTTCTGGCTTGGGTTATCCTGGATTGACTCTATTTCTGCAAAACAAAGGTTTTCATCTTCCAAAACAAGCAGCAGGAAACCCTACACCTACAGCAAGCAGCAGGGGAAGCAAAAACACAGTGCTGAAAACACTATAAACTTTTCTTTAAGCAGGCGCCGGGCCACTATGGAAAGTGTTGCACCGGTATCAAGCACCGCTCGAAAAACCTGATCCCCGATTTTCACGAGGATCCAGAAAACCAAGTCCTCCTCTTCGGAGCCGCCCCCCTATTCCTCATCAGGGAATTTCACATCCACCCCTGCAGCCATGAGGGACTTGGGCATCCAGGCCAAGCGCCTCTTCTTGGAATTATTCCCCTCAGGGGTAGCGTTATCCCCTTGGGGGCGTTTCTTAGGGTCACCTGCGGCAGGAGCGGGTGTAGCAGCAGGAGTGGGTGTAGCAACGGGCGCTGATGAGCGCCTCTGGGGGTTAGGGGGTCCAGTTTTGCCACCCCCCTTGCCACCTCCTTTACCACCTTTATCCCCGTTCGGGGGATTTCTGGCGGGCGTCTGGGTCTTCTGGCGCTCCGCCTCCTGACTCTTGAGTTTGTCACTCTCGCGTTTCTTGATGTGGCATTCGTCCTCGTAGTGACGACGTTTGCCACAGTAACCACAGGTGATGGTACACCTGAAATGGTCCTGATGGGTCACAGTTTTCCCATCTTTGGTATGCTGCTGACGTTTCATCTGCAGCATACAGCCACTGCGGAGATCGCAATCAGAGGCATGACAAGGTCCCCCCTTGTCATTGACAGGTCGGCAGTAGAACAGGGGGGGTGTGCCTGCATCAGGTTGAACCTCGTTCATGGCACGTAGGTTGCCCCTCCCTTTACCACCTCCCTGGTTGGTGTTAGTGGGATTTTTATGCCCCTTCCCTTCGCCACGTACGGGGGTAGGGGTACCACCTCGTCCCAAATGCTTCTTGAGGAATTTCTCCATGTGGGAGTCATTCTCTCTCTCAAGAGGTTTGAGGTTTGAGGTTTGATTTTGCGGGTACTAGACGCTTTTCGGCCCCGGGGGGCCACCTGGTCGGGCCAGGTGATATCCTCCCCACCGGGTCCTAGTGGGGGGCCCTCCAAGACGCACCTCCTGCCTGGTGGCGGAGTCCCCCGGGATCACAGAGCTCGGAGCCCCGTCCTTCCCCGGCGTCCCCGTTTCGCCACTCCCCGGTCAGTGCATCAATTCGCAGCCCCGGCCGCGGGCGCTTACCCACTGCGTCGCCCCCCTAATGCGTGGTCGCCCGGGGCACCGGCGCCGCCGGGCCCGTGCTACTGGCTTGTCGCCAGTGGGACCCCCTTGGGCTGGCGCGGAGGCTGCCTAGCCTAGGGGTTGGGGCGTGGCGCTGTGCGCCACTACTGCCTTGGCGGGTGCAGTGTCCCGTCTGTGTGTGCGCGGCGCTCGCGGCCGGTTCGGGGGGGTTCGGGCCGGTACCTGGTGTTGTGTCTCCCCTTCTTCCCCCTTCCCGCCCCGCGTATCCCGCGTTGCGTGTGGCGGGCCGTCCCGTCCGGGTGTCCCTTATCCTCGCTCGCTGGTACGCCATTCCATGTGGTCTGTGCGTTCCGCGCGCTCGGTCCGGTTGCCCTTCTGGTGGTCCCCGCGTGTCCTTTTCGTGTGTGTGCGCTCGCGCTCTCGCGGTGTCCGCTCCCCGCTGGGTGGTGTGGCGCGCGCATCTCGCGTGGTCCCGGCACTGGGCGCTGGTAGGGCCGTTCCATGTGGTCCCTGCCCCTCCGCGTGTCCTGCCCCGGTCCCGTGCTCCGTCTGGCGTGCTTGGGGGGGGGCGGTCCGGTCCCGGTTCCCCCCTACTTGGCTTGGGGTTGCGGGGGCGGCGGCTGGGCGTCCCCGGGGGGGTGCCTTCGTCCGTTGCGTGGGGCGTTCTGGGTCTTGCGTTCCTCTTCCCTCATCTGCCCGTCCACTAGGTGGGCTGTCGGGGTCTGCGTTGCGGGCGTGCGGTTGTGGGGGCCCCGCTCTGTTCTTGCGGGGGGGGAGAGAGGTGTCGTCTTGGTGTCCAGGCGCCGGCCCGCCGGATTCTCATGACGAGCCTGATGCGCACGGAGCTTCGCCCTGCGGGATGCGTGGGGGGGTTGGGGTGACCGTGGCTGGAGTGGTGCTCCAATGTCCCGGTTCATGGCCCAGCAGAGCAGCCCTACCGCGGGCTTACTCTTAGCACAGGGGGAGGGGGTTGCCGGCGCGTTTGTTCTGTGACCCGGGTGCCGGTGTATCTCTGAAGGCAGCCGCCCCGGAGGTAGCGCACCAGGCGCGCGCCGCGAAGGAGCTGGTTCGAACCCCGGGATCGGTGGTCTCCCACCGATCCCTTCGAATACCGGGCGAGGCCTCCCATCGACCTGTTTGAGTACAGGTGACGGTGCGCACTGCTGCAGGGGTGGGTGGCTCCCATGTCTTTTGTTTTTCTTGGGTGGGGGGTAAAACGAACGAGACCTCCACCCGATCCACCGGTATCGGTGGTGGCGCGAGTTGCTGGAGGGGGGGGTGGTTCCCACGTCGCCAACTAGAGAGCTCTACGTGCAGGGATCCGAGGAGCACCAACGCCCGGGATCGAACCCCCGCACTGGACGATTGAAGACCGACGCTCTCACTACTGGGCCGCGGGAGTCTCTTACGCCACTGAGGGGTGTCGTCGGCTATGAATCCAGTCCTGAGGGTGGGGCTGTGCGCTGTGAAGCGTGTTGCGCGTGCCGGGAGGCCCCAGTCCACGCGCACGGGGTCGGGACAGGGGGGGAGGGGGCTGGGTGGGGTGCGTTGGATCGCCGACTGACGTGCACAGGGGTAAGAGGCGGGCAGTAGCACCACCGGGTCGCCGACTGACTGTAGGGCGGGGGGTCGCTCTGCCTCTTTCCGTCCCTCTGCCTTCCCTGGGCAGGCAACAAAGCGGGCGTCACTGGCGTTGCGCTGTCCATGGGGGGCGTGGCCCCCCACACCACTCCGGTTCGTGTTCACCCAGCCTCTCCGGGTACGATCTGTGCGGCGTCCCGGTGCCCAGGCGTGGGCTCGCTTGTTCTTCGCGGCCCCCTTGTGGGCCGGCGGCCGGAGCGGGGGGGCGGGTCACACTCCGGCTCCCCTCTCGGGTGGGGGGGGCCCATCCCCCTTGCCTCGGGAGGGGTGTCGCGCTGCGGCCTCCCCGCTCTCGTTCCGGGCGGCGGCCTGCGGTACCCCTTTCTGGCTCTCCCCTCCGGCGCGCGCGTGCGGTCGGGGCTGAAGTGCCGCCCCGGGGCGGGGGGGGGTGAGGGGCGGCCCGTGGACCGCTCCCCTGGGGGCCCCGGCTGACCTGCAAACCCCCCCTCTGTCCCCTCGGAGTGGGCTGTGGTCACGGGAGGGTCATGCGGGGCGCGGCCTCCTTCGTGTTCTGTTGTGCGCGTTGCTCCGGCACGCCGGTGTGGGTTCGTGGGGGCAGGTCCAGCCACCGTTGCCCTTACCGTGTCGCCGTTCCTCCTGTGGGTGGGGGCGCCCCCCCGGCCCTGGGGGGGCGGAGGGCCGCGCCTGTGGCTCCCCAGCTGGGGTGGGTGCGGGGGGGGGGGGGGGGGGGCGCCACCCCGCTCGCTCTCGGGCCTGTGTGGGAGGGGGGGGGGGGGGGGGGGAGTGGGGGGGGTCCTTCGGTCCCCTGGCGATGCCCCCTGTCGGCCGAAAGGGGGGGGGGGGAGGGCGGCTTGGCGGTCCCGGCCCCGGGGGCCAGCCATCGGCCAGGGGGGTCGCGCCCTTCCCCCGCCCCCCTCTACCGAGAGCCGGATCCTCACGCAGTCCCTCCCTGGGGCCCCTCATCTCCCGGCCGTTGCCGCGCGGCGCTGGCCGGCCGGGGGTGGCCGTGAGGGTCAGCGGTCAGTGGTTAGCGGTTTGCGGGGCCGCTTTCCCTGGGTAGGCAACAAAGCGGGCGTCCCTTGGTGTCGTGCTGTCCATGGGGGGCGTGGCCACCCATACCATTCCGGTTCGCGCCCACCCGGCTTCTCTGGGCACGATCTGCGCGGCGTCCCGGTGCGCAGGCGTGGGCCCACTTGCTCTTCGCGGCCCCCATTGGAGCCGGCGGCTGGGGCGTGGGGGCGGGTCACACTCCGGCTCCCCTCTCGGGCGGGGGGGTCCGTCCCTTCTGCCTCGGGGGGTGGGGGCCGGGGCCCCTGCGGCTGGCGGGCCGGTGGGGGGGCGGGGGGGGGGGGGGGGGTGTCGCGCCGCGGCCTCCCTGCTCTCGTTCCAGGCGGCGGCCTGTGGTACTCCTTCCTGGCTCTCTCCGTGTCGCCGGTGCGCTCCCTTCCGGCGCGCGCTTGCGGTCGGGGCTGAAGTGCCGCCCCGGGGTGGGGGGGGTGAGGGGCGGCCCGTGGACCGCCCCCCTGGGGGCCCCATCTGACTTGATACCCTTCCTCTGTCACCTCGGAGCGGGTTGTGGTTACGGGAGGGTCATGTGGGGCGCGGCCTCCATCCTGCTCCGTCGTGCGCGTTGCTCCGGCACGCCGGTGTGGGTTCGCGGGAGCAGGCCCAGCCGCCGTTGCCCGCATTGCGCCGCCGTTCCCCCTGAGGGGGGGGCGCCCCCCCGGCCCTGGGGGGGCGGAGGGCCGCGCCTGTGGCTCCCCTGCTGTGCCGGGTGCGGGGGGGGGGGGGGGGGGTTGGGGGGGCCGCCTCCTCGCCCGCCCCCGGGTCTGTGCGGGGGGGGGGGGGGGTGGGTTGGGGGGGGCCCTTTGGCCCCCTGGCGATGCCTCTCGTCGGCCGTGGGGGGGGGGGCGGGGGCGGCATGGCGGCCCTGGTCCCGGGGGCCAGCCATCGGCCAGGGGGTCGCGCCCTTCACCCGCCCCCCCTATCGAGAGCTGGATGCCCGCGCAGGCCCTCGCCGGGGCCCTCACCTCCCCGGCCGTTGCCGCGCGGCGCCGGCCGGCCGGGGGTGGCCGTGGGGGTTAGCGGTCAGTGGTTAGCAGGTTGCGGGGCAGCCGGTTCCTCCCCGCGCTTGTCGCCCCCGCACTCCCTCCCGCGGGAGGCGGCGCGCCCCCGCACGTCGTGCCATACCGTGGGGGGGGCGTGGGTCAGGGGGCCCATCCCCCCCCCCAACCCTCCCGTACCCGCCGTCTGGGCCTTCACTTGCGCCGCCGCTTGTGTGGGGGCTGGGGCTGCGGCGGCGGCGGGTTGTGCCGGCGGTAGCGCCAGTGGGCGAGGGCGCTACGCAAAGCCCGGGGGAGCCAGTTGTTGGCGTCCGCATCCGTGATGCGGAGCACCGCTCCCCCCTCCAGGAAGGCCGGCCACGTCGGCTCCCTGTCGGGCCACGCCGCCCGGATCACTGACCTGAGGACCCTCTCGTGGTCCTCTGGGGCCGCCCAACCCCCCGGGGGTGCCTCTCGGTTTCCTCCGTCCCTCCGGAGGAGCACGGCATCGAAGGGCCGGTTCCGCAACCTCCTGGAGGTCCCCTGGTTGGCCCAGCACAACCACCCGTACACTTCCCCCACCAGGGGGAGGGTCTCCCCCCCCAGCGGGTCCGGGACTGCGCCCCAGTCCACGTCCCACGGCCGGCTCTCCTCCGCCCCCCGTGCCGGCCCCCCTCGCTGCTCCTGCACCTGCGGCGCCGATGCCACGCCCCGTCCCCCCTCCGCCGAGGCCATCCGCGCCGGCTCCGCCCTCGGCGCGGGGGGGGCTTGCTGGTGCTGGTGTCGTGGGGGTTGGGGGGGGACGAGCTCGCCGGCGTCAGGGTCGATGTTGTAGAGGTGGTGGTGGTGGTGGTGGTGGTGGTGGTAGGTGTGGTGTGCCGGCATCTGTTGGATGCCGGGGGGGATGCACCTCACCGGCTGCACGTCTGGCTGCGGGGGCGCTCCGCCCTCTGCCCCCCTCCCCTCGCCCCGCCCTCCCCCCTGGGCTCCCATGCCCCGTCCCTCCTGTCCCTTGGGGCCCTTGCCCTTGCCCTTGCCCTCGCCCTTGGGCCCCTTTCCGGTCCCGTGCCCGTGTCGCGGGTCCCGCCTCTCGTCCCCCACGCCCTGGCCCGCTCGCTCTCCCATCCCCCCTTGTCCTGCCCCCTGCGCCTGGGTACCCTTCCCGCGCCCCTGAGCACCCTTCCCGTGCCCTGGCCCCTCCCCGACCCCCTGCCCGTGTCGCGGGTCCCGCCTCTCGTCCACCACGCCCCGGCCCGCTCGCTCTCCCACCTCCCCTCGCTCCGCCCCCCGCACCTGGGCTCCCTGCCCGCGCCCCTGCGCGCCCTTCCCGTGCCCTGACCCCTCCCCTGCCCCCTGCCTGTCACGCCGTCCGCCGCTCCCCTCCCCCTCGCCACTGCGCCCTTCCTGGACCACTCGCCGGGCCTCCCGCTGCCTTTGCAGTTGCGGCAGCGTGACGCCCGGCGGCGAGCGCTCGCG
Source organism: Eutreptiella sp. 'Long Island Sound 2002' (assembly GCA_964036045.1). NCBI lineage: Eukaryota > Euglenozoa > Euglenophyceae > Eutreptiales > Eutreptiaceae > Eutreptiella > Eutreptiella sp. 'Long Island Sound 2002'. The sequence goes on along the minus strand of OZ038393.1, from coordinate 3,901,531 downwards.
CGTCGGGGGGCGGACGTGCCGCTCCCGCCCCGGGGGGAAGGGCTTGGGGGGGTACGGCTTGGGGGGGCTGGTGTGGGTGTGGGCGGGGTTGGCGTGGGCGCGGTACTTCGCGCTCTCCCTGCCCACTGCTGCTGCTGCGGCGGCCGCCGGCGAGGCGTCCGCGGCCCGTGCGGGGTTCTTCCCCCGCTTGCGCGGCGTGCCAGGGGCCGCAGCCCCTCTCGCGCCCTCCGCACTCTCCTTCGCTGCCGCGGCGGCCGCCGACGAGGCGCCCGTGGCCGCGGTCGCAGACCCTCGCACACCCTCCTCGGTCTTCTCTGCTGCCGCGGCGGCCGCCGGCGAGGCGCCCACGGCCCGTGCGGGGTCCGTCGCAACCCCTCTTGCGCCCTGCTTGCTCTCCTGCGCGGCTGCGGCAGCCCTCGGCGACGCGTCCGGCTCCTGCGCCGGGGCTGCCCCCCTTGCCGGCGGCGTGCCGGGGGCCGCGGCCGGGGCCGCGGCGTGGCTCGCCGCGGTCTCCGCCTCCTGCGCGTCAGGGCGGGGCGGGGCGGCGGGGCTGGCCGCTTGGGCGGCGGGGGCGGCCGTCTCGGCTGGCCCAGGTTCCCGGGCCGGCCGCGGCGGCCCGACCACCGCCGCCTCCGCCAGCCTCCGCTCCTCGCGCTCCGCGAGGGTCTCCCCCGTCCACTCTGGGGAGGAGACGGGGGAGCGGGAGCGGGACCGGCGGTGGTGGCGGTCGTCCCGCCCGAGGGACCCATCGGAGTCTGCCATCACTGTTACTCTGGTAGGCATGCGTGGTGGCAGGCGCGCCCTTCCCACTACCTCCTGGTGCATCAGTGCCGTGCCGTGGGCAGTGCCGTGTGGTGCTCTGCGGGGAGGGGGGGGGGAGGGGGTGGGGGGCCGGCTGTGGCGTCAGCCCCGCACGGCCGGGGGTCCGCGGCCATCCACCGGCATTGGGAGGGGAGGCGGGGGAGCCACGCGGCCCACGCGTCGCGCCACAGCTCCCAGTCTGGGGCGGGGCTCAGGGCCCTGGGCCCCCGGGGGTCGTCGAGCGGTGTCGGGGGCAGCCGCACCAGGTGGACCCCCGTAACGGCGGTGACCTCCTGTGTGCGCAGAAAGGTGTGTACTCCGTCCCGCGCCGCGGGCGCCGGGAGGGGGGGGCGGGGTACGGGTGTGGCCCCATAGAGGTGGGTGGGGGTGATCCCCAGGATCCGCCCCGGGCCCCCGCGGGTCGCGACGACGAGGAGGAGGAGGGGGGTGCCAGGGCACTCTTGCCAGAGGACCTGCCCCCTGTGGTGGGCACCCCTGGTCCTGGAGAGGGGGGGGGGCAGGTCTGGATTAGCCCAGCCGCGGGGCGCGTGCGTCGCCGGTGGGAGGGCGGGGCACCAAGTGGGCTCCCTGGGGAACGCCTCGTAGACGACGGCGTACGGGGGGGTAGGCCCGGTGCCGTCATACACCGGGTTGGTCGGCCGGGGGCGGGCGGACGCCTCGTCCGCGCCTTCCACGAACACGGTGACCTCGCCCACCTCCAGGTCCTCGTCCGGCGGGTGTAGAAGGTGGAGCGCCGCATCCAGCTCGGACACTCCCCCCGGGTACGTGGCCCGCGCCTGGTTCAGGTACAGGGCCGCGTCCCCGGGGTAGCGCGTCCTGAGGGCGTGCAGCAGGGCTGGGGCGCTACTGCGGAGGGACATGGCAGACTCCGCTCCCGTCAGCCGGAGGATGTCCCCCATGGACAGGGGCCGGCCCGACCGATTGGACTCGCGCCACTCCATCCAGTGCCCGTAGAGGGCCGCTTCCGGGCTGATGAGCCCCGGCCGGACGGCGTTCACGATCCGGTGCATTGCCGGGAGCAGCGTAGGGGCCCCCGCTCCGTTCAGGGCGCGGACGGCCGGGAGGGCGGTCTCGTTGAGGAAGGCCCTCGCACCGCCCTCCAGGTCGCACCGTGCGGCAGCGTGCGCTGCTTTTGCCTCCGCCACCGCGTCCGCCACCAGGCCCCGGACGGCCGCCTCCTGCGCTCTGCGGCGGGCCCTGGTGTGCCCCGGCCCATCCCCCCGTCGGCGTGGCATGGTGCTGCGGGCTCTGCAAAGGGCGGCGGCGGGTGGGGGTTAGGGGGCGAACACGTGCGACAGGTGCGCAATGGATGTGGGGTTGAAAGTGCTGCCCTGGGTCGTTGTGGGTGCCGGAGGGCTCGGGGCCGGCAAGACCAGTGGGGCAGGCACGCGAGGAGTCTTCCTGGATGTTGTTATTGGGGGTAGAACCAGAGACACGGACACCAACGGAGGCGAGAGCAGCGACAACAGAAGCAAGGTCCATGCTGATTGTGGTCCGGCAGAAAATCCCAGTCTATGAAGAAAATTGAGGGGAATTATTCTAAATACATCTGAGTGTCCAAAACTGTCTGAAAAGATTTAAATAATCCATTTATGTAAAATTGTCTGGCCGATCTGGCCCGCGAGCGCGCGTCAGCGGCAAATGGCGATTCCAGCTAAAATAGCGGAATGCGGCGGATCTACGGGAAATGGACCGCGGAATCAAATCCGGCATCTCAGAAATATATAGGAAATATCCTGTGACTGAGCTGCGAGGCGGCAATTCCGCCGAAGCAAAGAAAATGACCAAAATGTAGCCAATCTGGGCAGAATGTCTGAAAATCTGAGCAGATGGGGCTAGCCGCACTTACACTCCCCCTCCAAAAACACACTGGGGTGTGTCGCTACGTCAACGAAGAACGTAGTGCGGGTAAGTCCCAGAAAAACATAGAAATGTAGCCTCGATGGGGCGAAATCTGCTTGATCTGGCCTGATTTGGGCTGAATTGGCACTGAATCAGGGTGGATGAACCTGAAATGAGACAGAATGAGAAGTGACGAACAGTCCTCCGTGCAGTAAAACATTAGGTCACGGGCTAAAAAGCATGTAAACGTATCGAGAATCGATACCAAACCATGCATTGGTTGAGAATGAGGTAGATTATTGATGGATTGAGTGGGGGGATCAAGAATTGGAGTGACATCTCAGTGCTCTGGCACAGTTTCGCTGTCGCGGGCACGCTACGGTGTCCTCGCCGAACTCTACATCGTGTTATCCCGCTTTTGTCGTTCTGAAAAGTACAGCATGTGGCTCAGATTTGGCGCATCTGGTGGATGATCACAAGATTCAGCAAAATTGAGAATGAATTTGGGCAGAGATTGAGGGGATTAAGCAATCACCGAGAGGTTAAACAAATACACATGTAGTCTACAGACCTTAAGTGAACCACCGAAGGTAGAGATGTTCTTCTGTTCACTTAGATCTAAACAGATCTTCGAGGAATGATGGGAGATGACAAGGTAATCAATCTAAATTGTCCTAACATGAGTAAATTCCCTGAGATGAAGGTGAAATGAAGCGGAATGTGTACAACTGAAACTACCAACACCTTCGTTTAGACTAAAGTTAATATATATTGTCGTTTATTCAGCTCAATTGTGCTTTCCGGCACGTTGGTTCGCGAGCATCCAACAGATTCCATCAAAATGTGGATCATGTGATGATGCATCATGATGGGACATGCTGACCCTGGATCCTTGGCATGTAACGCGCCGAAGGTTCACTGAAGGCGCTTTACTGACAGTATATAACTGAGAGACACCGAATTTACAGTGGCGGCGGTGTCAATCGACTTGGACAAGGCCAATCTTTCGAATGAGTCCCACAAGACACTTGGATTCACCAATTTCGACATTTTCAGGTCGGATTGAGCTCACATTGGCGTGTGCCAAAAATACAACGAAGCTTACGGACTTCAGAGGTTGCTTTTAGAAGTCCCTAGAGCTCCTATCTGAAGGTTGTCTGAACAATTGACGTCTGGGTTTCGTACAACAGTGGCAGAATGATGGACAAACTTGAGAAATTCAAGGTAAATTTGAGGATCCTGGATCTGAATCTGGACTTTGGCGTCAGCATCACAGCAAATGAAGGTGAGATCTGAGTTCCTGGCGTCGCATCTGGTGCAGCCAGTACTACAGGGGTTGCCTGTAGGGGTGAATGTCGCCGGCCGACGTTGACACTATGTACATTTGCTTCCATCTGCACGAGTAGCCAAATTCCAAAGATGCGCAGACCAACAGAGACAAGATTACCCCGAATCTGCCTGAATTAAGCCTGAGTTTGCTTTTTTCTGAACACGGCAGCACACTCCGTCAGCGTATCTACGCCTTGTCTGCCGAACGGAGACCAAAGAAAAGTTGATTGACGTCAAATTATCAAACATTCGCAGTTCTCCACATCATGACATAAACAGAAAGAAGGAACAGTGGATTGAGCAGAATGTGGTAGGATGGCTTCCTCAATTCGGCCAAGCACGAATACATGTGACCACCAACCTGTCTGGCCTGGCCCTCGTACGGCTTGGGCGCTGCAAATCAGCGGCCGAACTTGAAGCTTGGTCCTCATTTGGCTCCTGGGCTGGCCTGACCGCAGGAGGGGGGATCGACGGATCAGCCCTGGAATGTGGCTGCTGAGGGCCGTAAAAGGCTGGATCTCGATTCACCACAGGTCGTTTTCCGTCGCTCTCCACTTGTCTGTCTGGTTTCGACAAACAATCTGTCAGGAGTACGCCAATTTCGGGGTGCTTCTTGAGGAAGTCAATGAACCCCTTGGTGTACCCATGGACAAATGATTGGGCTGGTTCCCAGTTGTTGTGACTGGAATCAAAGCCCCTCCACTCACACAGAAATTCCCATTCGCCCTTGGCGTCACGTCTTGCTTCAACAATCCTCTTGAGTTCGTACTTTCCCCCTTCGATGACCCGATCAGACAAGTGTTTCGCAGTCCAAAAAAGGGGTTTAACCCGATCCTTGGGAGAGGGGATCTCTCTCTTGAGGCGATCGCCCGAAACGTCAATTTCCCTGCTGACATCCACACGGATCCTCCACCTGTTCTCACCAAGACGCGCTGTAACAGCGAATGGCCCCTCCCACAAGGGGAGAAGCTTGTCATCTCCGTCCAGGGTGGTTTCGGATTTTCGAAGCCAAACTCGATCATCGACTTCAAAATTGTGGGGGTTTTTTCGGCCTTGATTTTGAACCCAAAGCCAGTCAGCTTGATGCTTCTCGATTAATTTCGACACAGTCTTATCTGCTCGTTGGACTTCGTCCAAAAACAGCGAAGCATCTTTACAGGGGCGAGGATTATTCAACGGCATGTTCCACCAACACTTCTTTCGTCCAAAGACAATTTCATTTGGAGAAAGGCCATGATACAAAGGCGTGTTGTGGTAACGGCGAAGCATGGCGAACAGAATCTCAAGCCAATGGAAATCCTTTTCACTCGCGAGCTCCTTACGAAGCATATTTATAAGTGAGCGGCCGGCTCTTTCGCCAGGCAGCGCTCGATGCGAGTGGATTTCACATCGCAGGTGGTGGATTCCAAGGCGAGTACACAATTCTCTCCACCATTCGGAGGTGTACTCTTTGCCTGAATCCGTCACCACCTCGGATGGGACGTCCCAGCCTCCCATCCAGGTCTGCGCGCACCATTTGGCGGCAGCCTTGCCAGTCATCGACTCAATGTTGCAAGGCAACACTTGAATGTAGCCGGAATGACGGCACTGAATAAGGAGCACACCATTGACTTTTTTATTAGTCCAATGGCACTCTTCGTCATCGAGCTCACCGAGATAGAAAAAATCACTGGTGACTCTGTTAAAGAGGCGCCCCGGAATAGGATGAGGCCTCAGATGGCCGTGCTTCTTCGCGCTGGGGGGCGTCGAGACAGCACATTGGGCGCATCCGGCGGCTACTTTCATGCAGTGAGTATATAGCCGTGAGCCAAACAACCTATGTTTAATCATCGACCACAGTCGACGGCCATGTGCGTGGGGGGACTCCCATTTATGCCACCAGTTTAACACTCGGGGGGCTAGGGCGTCTGGCACACACAATTTACCCTCCATCCACAGCTTCCCCCCATCCAACGAGTACTCAGCAAAAATCCCATCCTTGTGAGCATCTTTGGATTGGAGATTTCCAAAGACCTCTTTAAACATGGGATCCTGCAGGTAATCGGACGTCCAGTCACGGATTATCAGGGAATCTTTAGGCAGGGGTGGAGTTTTGGCCGGATCTCGACGCTTAATGCCCTCGATCAACCGAAATCGACTTACTTGTCGGGTATAGTCAAACCGTTTCACACTCCCTGAGGAGGGATCGGTGACTTTTTCCACGACTTTCAGCGTTTTGGTGCAGATCTCGTGAGCATGCGCCGGATCTGTGATGGCCGTGATGTCGTGACACGGCAATGCGTGCTGTTTAACAGCGCACTGCATGCATGCACGTCGAATGAGTTTCTTTTCTTCCTGATCCCATTCGATGATGACATGGCGATCCTGCTCCGTACCATGGATGTTGGTACTTTGCAGCCCCTCTGAGGCGGGGTAAGCCCATCGGCTCAGAGCATCCGCTACCGTGTTGTGTTTTCCAGGCAGATACGACACATGGAGGTCAAACAGAGAGAGAAATTCGTGCCATCTGGCCCGTCGACCAGCTGGGCTCGCGACAGTATCAATGTGTTCAGTGGCCCAATACTCCAGAGATCGATGATCCGTCAGGACCTCGACTCGATTGGTGCCAACCCACGATTGGTACTTTTTTAAAGCACAGATGATGGCATACGTCTCTTGCTCACGCGGCGACCATTGCATTTGGCGTGGGGCTAGCTTCCGAGACCAAAATGCAAGAGGGTAATGATCGCCGGTGGCTTCATCAACCTGTTCGAGAACAGCTCCGATCGCGTACCTAGATGCGTCGGTTCTAATGTAGAAGGGTCGGTCAAATTTCGGCACATGCAACGTGGCGACTTCGCAGAGGGCCGCCTTCAAGTGATGGAAGGCCTCCTCGCACTCGTCAGTCCACTTGACACGAACCTTTGAACCTGCCTTGCCTGCATCTCTCTCTACCTTCAATAATTCAGTGAGGGGGGCAGCAAATTTGGCATAATTTGGCACAAAAGTGTGGTAAAAATTGCAACAACCCAGGAATCCTCTCAACTCCGTGATCGTCTCAGGGCGCTTCCACTTCTGAATAGCGACGAGCTTCCCTGGACTGGGTCGTCGGGTGCCATTCTCTAGGAGAGAACCACAAAATTCGACTGATTTTAAAAATAATTTTCCCTTCTTTGGCCCACAAATCAGCTGATTGGCGTCAAGAGTGTCCAAAACTTGGTTCAGCTGCTTCTCATGTAGGGCCACCAGCTCGGCTTCGGTCAGTCCCTCCCCTTCCGTCGCGATGATTATGTCATCTATGTACACACTCACGAAGGCACGAAGCTCAGGATGGGTTGTGAACAGCACATCCTCCATCATTCTTTGAAAAAATGAGGGGGCGTTCTTCAGCCCCATGGGCATGACGGTCCATTGGACTGGGCCACATGGCGTGCACATACAGGTGAGAGGTCGGCTGTCCTTCCTCAACGGCATTTGGTGAAAGCCGTGACGGAGATCCAGCACAGAGAACAAACGACCTCTCGCCCTCTTGGCGATTTCCTCCTCAATGAGGGGCAGGGGGTGTGAATCCGCCTTGGTTTCGGCGTTGAGATTGCGAAAATCAACAACCATTCGCCAACCATCAATGGTGTTCTGGTCTGCAGGCGGTGGCTTCGGGACTGTGAAGGGTGAACAGCACCATTCGCTGGTCATACAACCCTCAAGCCAACCAAATTCCCTGAGATTTCTCTCGATGATTTTTCGGAGTATCTCATGTTTGTGTCCATGATTTTCATAAGGGCGCTGTTTTTTTGCCTTGTACCCTTCACGAAGCTCGATGAAGGCTTCACCGAACTGTCCACGGACAGGGGGGTCTTTGATCAACTTCCCTGAAAGGGTTGTGTCCTTCCGTTCCTCAAAAATCTTTTCTCTTGACTTGGAACACAATTCAGTGTCCACCTGATCGCCAGGAATTACTGTCGAAAAAACTTTGGCGACTTCTTCGGCTTTGGCAGGAAGAATCTTCTTACGGATGTCCCTAAACAGGTCCGTATCAACTGCCTCTTGAAGATAGGTGGGTCGTGTGTCGAAATCCCAGAGATTCTCTTCGTGATCCAGCTCCTCGAAAGGATCCATGAAAGCTTCCACAGGGGGTTTTTCATAAAAAACTCTGAATTTGCGGCGCGATTGGAGATTTTTCCTCGCCCGTGCACTGAAGATTCTTTTCGATGTCGACCGTATTGGGGAAGAGGGAGACGAGGCGGATCCATTGGACGTTGAATCACCTTGGGTATCTGACGGACAAAAATCAGAAAAAATAGATTCATCATCAGTACCACGCTCAACCTCAGATTCAGACCCAACACAGGAATCTGTACTAGAATCAGCAGAATTAGAGTCAGAAAGCTTTCCATCCACCAGGAATGCAAGCAAACTCCAGGACCGCTGTGGCAGGGGACCTGTGCCGTCCCTGGCATACAGCTTAATCTTCCTGGGAAGTTCGATGTAATCAACACAAATGTCTTGTAATTCCTGAAACCAAGGCTTGTCGTCCCACAAGGGCACAACTAAAATTGCCTGGGTTTTATCTTGCTTGATTTTATGGATGACCTGCTGGATTAAGTGAAACGGAGGATTAATCCACAACTTCTTGTCCCATTTGTGGGTCCAAGCGTCGCTAAAGTGCTTGTCAAAGCGCTTGTTCATACGGTTAGCAAATGCATCATACTGTGGCCAAAATGAATGATGTTCATGAAAGTATTCACAAATTGCATCGCGCCATTTGTCGACAACTCTGTAGGATGAAGAGTGCCAGCGCGAAGGGCGTCGTGGCTGGGAGTCCCTACGAAGACATTCTAACTCTTGGGAGTAATCGGCACTCCCATTCACCTCTGCAATGGTGACATCTTCACCAAATTTTGGTGTCACCTTTTGCTTCAAAAATTCTTCTGCACTTTTAAACCCTGCGTGCAAAAAACGAAATTCAGGACGCTCCAAGGGACCTGACTCCAGCAAAAAACAACGACGATGACCTACGGGCGCTACCCTGTTCTTGCGAAGCCAAGGATGGCCCAAGTAAAGGTCATACTTTATGTCAGCACGATAGAAGTAGTCATCCTTAAGGACAACTTCTTCCACATTTTGCTCTTCCCAAAGGTCTTGAGCGACCAAATGAGTTGATATATAACAACCGCGTTGCCCACCTGCGAGAGAGTGTCCAGAAACTCCCTCGAGGGTAACAGGATGAGGCGATTCAAACACGCAGTTGTCGGGTAAGAATGAATTGGATTGGAGATTTACCTCTGATCCATTGTCACACAAACAAGTGGCGAGGTGGAAATTTCCCTTGCAATCAGAGACCCACAGCTTTGTGACAAACTGACGAGCCCTGTGCTTGGACTGTACACCAACCTCGTCCACTACAACAGAAGGATCCGCTGCCGGATCCAGGGGAGAGGAAACAAGCGACCCTACATCAAGTAATGGTCGATCAGGAATTTGGGGATCATGCCTGAAATCGCCTGGGGAGGGGCGATTTTCGTGGCTCCCCTAGGCGTTCTGACCTCCAGCGGCTGCGTTAACATTGTGAACACAGCCTGATTCGTCGATCCACTCATCTTGGAACGGATCATCCGCTGGATTCAGGGCATTTTCGACATAATCTCGATCCGCATCGGACACCTGATCTGCACCTGAGACCTGATCCACACGATGATTTCCCTTTCAACGTCCACGGCCACGGCCGCCGGATGATGGACCACCACCGTCGCCACGCCCTCTGCCCTTACCAGAGAAGGGGGTTCCTGAAGGATTTCCCTTACCCTTACCCTGTGATCCTGGAGCATTTCCTTTGTTTGTACCGGATTGAGGGGTTTGGCCTGGATTTCGATTTCCGCCTCCGGCGTTGCCATTAGGACTTGTCTGGCCGTTCGGCTGTCCACCGGAACCGGATGGAGTCCGATTTCCTTTGCCTTGGGACCCGCCAGGGCCTCCGGTATTTTTGTTTCCACCGGAGGGGGTCGAATTACCCTTTCCCCCCTTAGCACCATGCACCTGTCTGTCATTCCTGTCTGAATTCTGCGAATTACTGACATTTTCACCAATCACCTTGTGATCGTAAGCAGACCATCGGTGATTAGCAGTGGAATGCGTCTTAGCTCGGTTCGTAGAACCTAAAAGAAGGCAGATGCTACAATGATCCTGAACATTCCGGGTGTCATTCACCTTTTTGTTGCCCTTTTGGGCCCCATTTTGGGTGTTTTGCTGGGTGTTCTTGTTTCCCCCAACACCCTCATGAAAATTTTGATTGGCGGCGTCAGCGAGCCGCTCAACCTCTTCCCACAGTTCCTGCGGGGTAAACGAAAATACCCAGTTCCTGGCCTTCAGGCGATGGCCGTGGAAACTTACTCCCCTATTGAGGACTTGGACAAACAAGTCCCGATCCTCGTGTTCATTAAACTTGATTTTCCACGTGTTTTCAGTGAATTTCACCTTGGTAAACGACGTGGGGGAGCACTTTTGAAGTGCCTCCCTGACCGTAAACCGGTTGGCCGAGGCGTCAAAGCCATCGATCTCCGCCCACCAGGTCTTGACCTTTTCTTCGGATTGTTTATTCCGAAGGGTGGCGGCGGTTTCAGAGGGGATCTTGTCAAAAATCAGATTTTTCAGCTCGGCACTAGAAAATTTTTCGCCTGAATGTTCAGATTCTTCTACGAGATTCCAGAAGCGCTGTCTCTTGTCTTGCACTTCGTTGAAGATCAATCGCGAGAACGAAGGAAAATTCTTCAACATCTGGTGGTAATGGTCCTCAGGCAGCCGGGATCCACGTACCTCCAACTGTTCCCACACCTCATCAAAGGTAAGGGGGGAACTTGAATCTTCGCGATCACTCCAGGTTCTGAGCCAAGTGTTGGCCGGCGCTCCCTCAAGGCAGTCCAGGAGGGCCATCAGGAACTGATCATCCTGGAGCTTTTGAGTCTTAACCCACAGTTTAAATTCCCGTTGGAACTGAGGCCAACGTCTGGGGTTCCCATTATACTTCGGTTGCTTGGCAACCTGACGAAGTCGCAATGAAGTAGGATTTAGGAGTGAATCCAGCCCAACACCGGCCGTAATGGCAGACACCTTGGCGGCATCATTAGCCACACCAGCTCCGGCGAGGGTCTGGGCGAGCAACATCTGGGCTATTGCATTGGAATCAACAGCAGGAAGGGCAGTACGGGAGGCAGTTCGCTTGGCATTCTGAACCTCATTCCTAGCCTTCGCCGATCTACTCTGAGATCGAGAGATTGTAACCCTTTCCTTTAGCTTAGTCCTGCTGATCCTTGCGTCGGTGGTCTTAGAGTCCACCGAAGGAGCAATCGAAAAAATTTCTGTCGCCTCCTCCGACGGTTCTGTTGTTTGTTCCACCGATGATGCGCCCTCAGACCTCATGTGGGTCTTGAAAAGATCTTTAATTCCCAGCGTCTGAATGACGAGTTGCATTTGATCTTTGAGCAATTGGAGCTCAGTATCTCGCTGTAATCTGCAAGAACAGTCGGCAGGACAGTACATACCGTGTCCTGAAGGGCCTGAGCAGGCTGTCGGACCGCTAATCTCAGTGGTTCGCAGCCAGGAGTCCACTTGGGGAGCTCCTTCAGTCCTAATTTCCAGACTTGCCTGCCTAGCTGCCTCTAAAATTCCTTCCTCAACCGCGGCGGCTAGATCGTCGCGGATGGAAACAGAGGGATGAGGGGCGGAGGGCCCGGCAACAGGTGCCTTGGTCTTCTCCTTCGGGAAGGGACTTGCCTCCCAGATCTGCAAGAAAATGGCAAAAGATTCATCTTCTTGAGAACACCACCACATCCTGGTCTTAATTTCTTCTTGAAGGAGGAAAAAATATTCGAAGAAAAAATCAGAGGCGATTCTTTCTTGTCCTATCAGCTTAGACGTGGCTAATAGACACAGGGCCTCAAGCGCCTCAAGGTTACGGGTCACTTCGGAAGACAAATGGTTGTCCCATTGTGCCCATGAGGCTGGTTGATTATAGGCAGGTACCTCACCTGGACCACCCATCTCAATGTCGTCAATGTCGGCGTCGATGGTCTCAAAATGTGGACATTGGTAAGGAGTATTAGTACCTGCCAGGTCCGTAAGCTCCACCGGAGCGTTGCCATTAGCGTAGGCTGGGAGATTCCAGCTGCTTGATGGCCAATTTCGACTGGGATCTTGATTGTAATCTGGGCCTCCACAGCTGCTGATTTGTACCCTTCTTGGGCAATTTGGGCTTGCGCAAGGCAGTCCTCTCAAGGCCTCGTTCGCACAACACCACGGCAGCGTAATTGTTACGTCTCCGGAGGTGGCGGAGTCTACGGGGCCGTACTGAGGGGCTAGCTGTGGTTGGGACACCAAAGGAACAACATTCAGGTAGCCTCTGCTACCATGAAAGTGCTGCCCTGGGTCGTTGTGGGTGCCGGAGGGCTCGGGGCCGGCAAGACCAGTGGGGCAGGCACGCGAGGAGTCTTCCTGGATGTTGTTATTGGGGGTAGAACCAGAGACACGGACACCAACGGAGGCGAGAGCAGCGACAACAGAAGCAAGGTCCATGCTGATTGTGGTCCGGCAGAAAATCCCAGTCTATGAGGAAAATTGAGGGGAATTATTCTAAATACATCTGAGTGTCCAAAACTGTCTGAAAAGATTTAAATAATCCATTTATGTAAAAAGGTTTGGCCGATCTGGCCCGCGAGCGCGCGTCAGCGGCAAATGGCGATTCCAGCTAAAATAGCGGAATGCGGCGGATCTACGGGAAATGGACCGCGGAATCAAATCCGGCATCTCAGAAATATATAGGAAATATCCTGTGACTGAGCTGCGAGGCGGCAATTCCGCCGAAGCAAAGAAAATGACCAAAATGTAGCCAATCTGGGCAGAATGTCTGAAAATCTGAGCAGATGGGGCTAGCCGCACTTACAGGGGTCCCGCAGGTGCACGTGGATCCACAGAAGGGCAGCGCCCGCGGGGCCCGCCTGTTCGTGCGAGGGGGTGTGTGCCCCCTTGATGCGCCGGCGCAAGGCCTCCTCCTCTGTGCGCCTGCGCGGACCTGCGGGAGGTTCGGGCCAGGGGCACGCGGCTACCTGGGTGCACCGCTCGCACCTGTTGGCGCCTGTCGCTGCTGCGGAGGACACCGTGTCACACTCTCCGCAGAGTCGGCAGGTGTGTGGGAGGTGGGAGGGCGGCGACCAAGGGTCGAGATGGCGGAGCCAGAGGTCGTCCCACCTCTGTCGGAGGGGGTCCCGGATCTCCAGCAAGCGGGCGCGGACGCGGCGCCGGTAGTCCTTGCCAAGCGTCTTCCGCTGGACCTCCCGCCACGTGTCGCCGGGGAGGATCCCGTGGTCGTGGAAGGCGGCGATGAGGTCGTCCCACGCCGGGCGGGTGTGCCCCTGGGGGGGGCTCGCCATGTACACGTGGCGCCCGGTGAGGTGGGGCGTCAGCGCGTCCCATTGGCACCCGTTCGCGGTGTCTCTGTGGAGGAGGGCCACCAGGGTGCCGTCCGCGACTGCCTCCCACCCCACTCGCAGCCCTTCGCAGCCGTCCAGCTCCTGGCGCAGCGCGGCTGCGGTACCGGTGGGGAGCATGAGGAGTAATGAAGCGGTACCCAGAACCCCATGGCCAGGTTACGGCATACAACCGGTCTCCGGTCCACTAACCCCATGTACGGCGTGTTCCGTGCCGTGAAGCCCCGCATCGGCAACCGATGCACCGCCAGCGGAGATTTGTGTATCAGAATATCAGGAATCAACAGGGTTTTATTTTCATATTGTTTCCGTCAATTTTTACGCTTCCGTTCTGATACTCACTGTTTTGACTGCTGGCGGTTGGATCGCGACTTTACCGTAACCGCCAGTTTAACTGTAATTAATGGAAATTTTAACGCTATCCGTCACGAAGGCTCCAAAGTCGCCAGGAACTGCGTGGATGCTTCCGCAATTTTCATAATTAATACTCGCAACCTTAATCCGAATTTTTCAGGATGTCGAAATCGGATTTTCGACTTCGACATCCCCGCACTTGATTTGACCTCTTTCGAGTGGACCTACGTGCTTCCCTATGCACGAATCAACTTGCCTTTTCTCTTGCCCTCCATTTGTCTTAAAGATATGGGCAAAACAAAGTTGATTCGTGAGGCCACTTGTGAAGGTCATATCTCGCGTTGTTTGCGAAGAATGACAATAAGGAAACGTGGGATGTATTCACAATACTCCCGACGTAATTTAGGAAGCATCATATGCCTTGCGTTTCCACACGTGCGCGCTAGTGTAATGGATCATGGTCAAGAGGGTAGAGTTTGCGTTATAACTCTTTGGCCATGACATTGCGTGCGTTAAGATAACTTTCGAGTGTAGCGCGCAAGTGTTGGTGTGGCATAGGAACTCTCCTTGAGTTCCTATGAGCGATTGACACAAAGTTATGCCCTTGGAGGGGCATGACATATCGTGGTGGGAGCTGCCTTTTTGGGCAATATGGAGTATGTGCCTTGTGTTGTGTTGCGTGCCCATTTGGCGGGTCTATCGCGCCAAGCCAAACCCGCCAATGGACCTCATATTGTGCAAGCCCCTTCTCCATACTCCCTACGGTCAATCGCAAGCCTAACCTTCGTGAAGGGAAGCTTGTGTGGTGATCCCGAAGCGATGCGTTGGGAGCAAGGTGTGTATTTTGCAATTTTCCATATTTTCATGTGCCCACTTGGGAAGTAGCGCTCGTAACCTTTCAAGGCGCCCCAAGTGGAGCACATATGTGGGATCGAAGGTCATTGGTGTCAAGTCATTGTGTTTGGAAGGATTAGTTAATTGCACGACCCAAGCCAAAGATATTATAATATAATTGTGCGCCTTTCAATGCACTTTTGTGGGTCTTTGTGCCAATTTTGCCGTTTTTGGCCCGTCATGATGTCAAGTGGCGACCGTGTATCTCAACGTTGCGCTCAATTGACATCATGACCCAAGTATGATATGAGGGTACATACTTCGGTGCCCAACATATCTTGGACCTGGCGAATAACTCCTCTTAGGCTTGGCATACCGTGGCCGCCATGTTGGGGATTTGGGACTATTCCAAATCATGGGCTCACTTGGCGACCCTGCCATTCCCAATATCGGAGGAGTTGGGCGACGCCCAAAAGATATGTTGGACCAACATGACTTGATACCAATCCTATGGCACACTCCGGTCCAAGTCGGGCATGTGCCTCATTTGCCCTAACCATGAGTGTGCGCAATTTTGGCCATTTTGAGCAATTTTCTACTTTTGCTGCCCGCCGTGCACTATGTTCTAACCCTAGTGCACGCCGGACGCATGGACCAATGGACCATATATGACATGGGTGTTATGGGTAATGGTCCCCATGGTCCACACACCACGTTGGCGAAGCGGAGCCACCTTCGTTAAGGCGCTAGCCCAAAGTGAGTGTGGGCAATTTTGCCATTTTTGCATTTGTGGACCCAATTGGGATCGTCACCACGCCAAGTAGCATGGAGATCTTTGAGAGCCGAGGGCATGGGAGTCTCTGTTGGACTCCCGGTGGATCGCGTATGGAATGGCCGATCCGATCTCCAGGCCGGCGTGGAGATATACTATTGGGAGCACACCGAATTTTGGCTCATTTCAAGCAGCCAAAATGACCCAATTTTGGGACCCCAATTTCCCCCTTCCGTGTGGTCAATTGGCGGCCCCATTTCTCTAAGCCCATAGGGAGCCCGGACCTAATCCCAAGTTGTACGCTCAGATATAAGTCCTAGGTCCTGCCTCCTACCCTGTGAGCCATTGGCCTTACCTTGGCCGGGCGAGGCACGCGTGGGAATGACGCCAGTTTTGGTGATTTTGGCATCATGACCCCACTTGACTCATCCGTGTTGCCCTGATGCCGGGACCTCAGAGGGAACCAGGTTGGGTGAGGGCTCCAGGGAGTTCGTACTCGAAGGGCATAGGGTCAGTTGCCTCGTCCCTACCTCTAGCGGGTCCGGACGAGGGGTCAATTTTGGAGTTTTTCAAGCTAATTTCAGTTTGGGCTGAAACAGCCCATTTTCAGCTACCAACTCCTGGGTGATAATGGCGGGGCCATATCTCTGGCTCAGAGTGGAGTTGGGACCTGCCGTTAGGGGAGCATGGGGAGCCACTGTCGGTTGGCCTTGGAGCCCTTTGGTTTCCAGGAACTCGCCTGTGGCTGTGCGGGACACCTCTCCCGTTGGCAGGGTTTCAGGGTCCGGACTGAGCAGGGCATGGGTTGTGTTTGAGCCCCCGCCCCTACCAGCCACTGAGAGGGTTGGACCTGGGATTGGGATATGAGTTGGGACTGAGTGTCTATTGTCCCTTGATGCCCTTACCCCAGTCCAGTCTTAACCCCATGTGTACATATCCTGATGTGTTGCTGTACATACTTTCGTTCCCTCTTTGCAGAGTGGCGAGGATTCTGGAACGCTTTGTCACATGAAACGAGCGTATTGATGCCCTTGTGAGCGTAGTGCCTTGCCTGCCTGCTCACCTGTGCGTGTCACCGCAGCGTCCCGTGGCCGGCCCCCCACGGGAACGCGTCAAAAGCGTTTCACCGCCGCGGGGTTACCCAACCCTCGCGTGCCACTCGGGGCCACCAACCCCGAGCAGCGCGTCGCAGCAGCGCGGCGCAGCTCGCAGCTCGCAGCGCAGCGCAGCGTCTCGCAGCGCAGCGCAGCGGCTCGCAGCGCCACTCAGCGACAGCGCCGAGTTCGTCACGGAGCCCGCAGCGCCGTCCAGAGCATGGCCCTGACCGCGCAGCAACCGTGAAAGAGGTGCACAGATCCGGACTCCTGCATTAGCCCCATCGGCCGACCCGGAGTCCCATCGGCCGACCAGCAAGGCCGCGTCAACCACCTCCACAACCACCGGCTGACCAGCACCAGCCGCACATCCAGCCCAGTGCGGCAGCACCCGCCTCAACAACCACCACAAGTTCGTTGAGTAGAACGGGTGCACACCAAGGACCTCAAGACCAAGCACGCCCCCGCTGCCATGGTGAATTGGCAGGAAGCGGGCAGGACGTGGCCGCGGCCCCACCCCCATGCAGCACGCCTGCTGCGTGGGTTGGTTTGGGACCAGCACTACCGCCACAGCCACCCCCAGTGCGAAGGCGGCATGCCCAGGAGCTTCGAGCTCCGCACGGACATCGCCCCCGACCGCCTGCAGGCCGTGGAGGACTGGCTGCGGGCGGAAGGGTACGAGTACCGCCACCAGCAGAGGCGCTGGAGGACGTGGACCCGGCCGGACAGGCCCGGCGAAGGCCTGCGTCCCGACGGGATTGAGGAGGACGAGGAGCCCAACGTGTACCCGTCGGGCGCCTCAATCAACGTCTCCTTGTGGGACGTGATCGAGAAGAACTTCCCGGAACCGGGGAGCGAGCGCAGGCTGCAGGGCAGCAGCAGCGCGTCTCCGGGGAAGGAGAAGCGGTCCGCCGGGGACAAGAAGAGGGACCGGAGGTGGCGGGAGTACCAGGAGTCCCTGGCCGCCGAAGCCGCCCAAGGCGCCAAGGGCGGAACCCCAGCCCCCAGTCCCCAACGGGCCAATGGTGGTCACCACCCCGGCTCCACCACCCTTGGCGACTACATCCAAGTCGCCAAGCAGACCCAGGCCAAGCCCCGTCCGCTGCTCCTGAGGGCCCGGCAGGCCCCAGCAGGCCCCAGCAGCGACGTGGAGTCGGCCCACCGCGGGAGGATGCCGGCCGACCAGGCCAGCTCCAGCAGCAGCGTCGCTCCCGAAAGGGACGTGGCGCGCGCCTGTGAGCGCGCCTGTGGGGTGCCCTGCAACCGTCGGGTTGCCCGGCAACGGGCCAGGCAGTACAGCGCTGCCGTGGAGAGCGCCGCCGGCATCGCCCAGGAGGAGGCTGCGGAGTGGGCGCATGGCATGGCCATCCACACCCAGTCCATGGCGGCCATTGCGGCCGGACTAACGGCCGTAGCCGCCCATGGGGCAGCAACTGCCCAGGTCAACGGTGAGTTGGCGGCAGCCGACGAGGAAGCCCGCCTGACGCAGGAGGCCATTGCCTGCAAGGAGGCCGAGGTGAAGGCGCTGGAAGAGGCGCTTGCCCAAGAGAGGGCAAAGAAGGAGGCGGAGGAAAGGGCCCACGCCGAAGCGACGGCTAAGGCCCAGGAGGACGCCGCCAAGAAGGAAGCCATCGAGGCCGCGCGACGGAAGGTCGCTGAGGAGAAGGCCAAGACGGAGGCGGAGCTGGCGGCGTTGGAGGCGCAGAAGGCGCAGCTGCAGCAGGCCCGGGAAGCCGAGGCGGCTGGTGCTCGGGAAGAAGCCGAAGCGCGAGCTGCTGCAGCCACTGCCGCCGCCATGGAGGAGGCAGAGGCCAAACTCCGCCGCGATACTCCCCCGGGAGGATCACGAGTGGAGACCCTTCGAAAGCTTTTCGAAGGGGACGCCTCCTCCAGGATGAAGCTGGATGAGGCGGACACGGGCAGCAGTGGGAGCAGTGGCACCACCGCCCATCGACGGAGGAAGGGCAAGGGGAAGACCCCCGAGAGGCCGCGGAGGCCAACGGGTGGACACCCCCACGACAGTGACCCCTTCTTCACCGCCAGTGACGGGGATGAACGAGGCCGTCGACATCGCCAAGTGGTGGCTTGGACGGGCGGAGGCGGCGGAGACGTCCCCATGGAACCGGAAGGTGAGGATGAGGATCCCCCTCCTCCCTACCGGAGCTCCGAGTCCTCCGTGACCGAGACGCCCAGGTGGGGCGACATGGACGAGGATGACGACATGGAGTTCGGCATCACGAGGAAGCGCCCATCCTCGGACCCACCGAGGCGACCCGGCGGAGACCCACCGGGACCCCCTGGCGGAGGACCTTCTGGACCCCCTGGAGGACGCCCACCAAGTGGACCCCCTGGAGGCGGACCACCGGGCGGGGGAGGACCCCCTGGACCGGGCGGACCCGGCGGAGGCCCTCCTGGAGGACCCCCTGGGGACCCTGACGACCCACCAGGGAACGGCGACCCGGATACCACCTGGCGGTGGATTGTCTACCTCCGCAGGAGAGTCCAGTTGCTCGAGCTGGAGGTAGACACGGGCAAGAGCGAGATGGCTCGCATCTCCACGGTCGCCGCGCGCGCGCAGAAGGACCTGGACATCGCCAGGGCCGAGACCAAGTCGCTGACCAACGTCGTCAGCGGCCTGCAGGAGAGGCTGGACGCGCTGGAAGCCCGCGGGAGCGTCGGCAGCGACCACCCACCCCTGGAGTCTGGCTCGTCGGACGACGGCTGGGGACCCGGACCAGGTCCAGGCAGACCCCACGCCCCCGGCGGAGCTCCCAGGAGTCGCCCCAGTGCCAGTGCCCCCTCTCTCACCGCCCCCTCTCACCACAGCGCGGGCCGCCGCAACGAGCGCGTGCCGCCCGGCAGTGGCAGTGAGGAATGGCGTGATGAGTGGCTCAGCGCGGAGTACCGCAACCGCCGTGCTCCACCGCGGACACCGGTACGCCCCCGGCGCCCCGCACCACCACCTGGGCCACCACCTGGCCCGGTGCCAATCCCAACGGCTGGAGGACGTTATGGTGGACTCAGGGACGAGGTCCCCAGAGGAGACGTGGAGTGGGATGTCGGCGAAGGTGAGGACCTGGACCTGGACCTGGAGGAGTTCGACATCAGCCCGCCGCGTGGTGTACGACGGGAGGTCGCTGAACGCAGCCGCCGGCGCCGTGATGAGGATGCGTACATGGATGCAGTACGGCGTGAACATTTCGGTTCAGCGTACGTGAAGGAACCGCGGCGTAGCCACAGGGATTCCATGGAGGAGATGGACGTGGCGGCCGTGGGAGTCCGTGGGAGAGGCCGATGTTCATGGTCTCTAAGGCCGCGGATGCCGCCGTGTGGGAAGACTTGAAGGACATCAAGCCCCCCATGTACGACGGCAACCCCCTCAACCTCGACCGCTTCTTGGAGAAGCTGGACGATTGGGGGCTGACCGTCACTGAAGACCTGCCTCCCGCTGATGCGGAGAAGTATGTCTTCAAACGGTTCAGGTACCGCCTGCCGGAAGTGCTCGGAGAGCTATACTTCATGGCGACCAAGGAGGGGAAAATCAAGACCCTCAAGGAAGCCAAGAAGTGGCTCAACGAGCAGGAGCGGGTGGACGCTCCGCAGGTGGCGGCCAAGCGCTGGAAGTCCATCAAGCTTGAGCATGATGGACGGGAGATCCGCCTACGAGAGTGGCGAGACTTCCGAGGGAAATACACCCTCTTCCGCCGCAACGTGGAGGATTGGAACGAGGGTGACGAGCAGGCTCGCCTGCTCTCCATGCTGCCGGAAGCATGGATCAAGAGGGTCACCAAGGAGGAATCCAAGCGGGCCAAGTCCAACCACACGGTCAAGATGATGCTCCCGAAGGAGTATCATGCGAACGTGGTGGCTTGGGCGAAGAAGAACGTGGCCCGGGATGTCAAACGGCACTCCCTGCGGAACGCTCTTCTCATCACCGTCTCGGGCGATCGCGAGAAGACCGCGATGTGGCGCCTTGACGATTGTGAGTTGAGCGGCCAGACCATCCGTCTGCAGCCCATCCCGGCGCGGATGAGCTGCGACGAGATCCTGGAGTGGGTTGGCGAGGAAGTACTCAAGGAGTACCGAAACCTCCACCACACCCGCGGGTTGAGGCCCGGCGACCGCGACGTCAACTACGTTGGCGAGGGACCTGGCGGGGAAGATGCCATGGACCCAGCGGGAGCCGGCGGCGATGAGACTCTCGTCGACGATGACGACGACGATGAGCCCGCCGAAGTGGCCGTGTGTGCCTTCGTGGCCAAGAACCTGAGCGCGGGGAGCAAGCCGGCAAACTGGAAGCCCCTGCAGCAGGGTTGGAGGAAGCAGGAGAAGAGGGACCCTCGCCGCATTGGCGACCCTCCGCTGTCCTTTGGGGAGTTCATACGAGCTCACCCTCAGGGCTGTTTCGTGTGTTATGGGAGGAAGAAAGGCTTCAACCATGACCACCGAACATGCCCCGTCCACAAGGCCGACACGGAGGCTTACAAGAAGGTGCACGGGTCGAAGAAGCGTGCGCCCGCGGGTATCCGGGAAGCCAAAATGGAGGTCGACAAGGACGAGCTGGCCAGGCTGATGTCGTCGGTGGGGACTGAGTTGGCCAAGGAGATCCAGGAAATCAAGCGGAACTGGGTCCCCAGGTCGGACAACAAGAACAAGGAGAACAACCAGAACAACCAGAACAAGGACAAGGACAAGAAGCCTAATCGTAGTGAGAGGAGGAAGAAGGGCGTCAACGACGTTGAGGCCGAGGAGAACACCCCCTCTTCCACAACCGACGCCCCCTAGCGGAGCCCCTGCAGCCAAGGGCCTCAGCTAGGGCGGTCGCAGGATGGTGACGTGGGAAGCGCCGAACCATCCCAGTCGGGAGTCGATAAGCACAAGGGGACTGCCGCGGGCGGAAGGCCCGGTCTGGCGCCCAGTCGCGGAGGCGGGGTGAGGGCAAGTGAAGGCACGAACCCTTGCACCCGTCCGTCCTTCGCGACCAAGAACGTGTTTGATGTATTACAGGATCTATCCGAGAGTATCGGAGGATCACCCGGACCGCAGCTGGATGCTGCAGATGGGCAGCCTGAGCCCATTGTCCACGACCTGCACCAGTCGCTTGTTGAGCTTCTGGAACGGCCGGAAATCCTGAGTTTGCACTCCGTGCGCCGTGTCGGTCGCGAGCGGCAGTTGCATCTTAAGGTCCGTGCCCTATGCGGGGAAGTGGAAAAGGTTTTCGACGTGTTGGTCGACACGGGAGCTCAAGTCAGCTTGGTCAAGGCTGGCCTACTTCCACCAGAGTGTCTGACTGACAGTCGGAAACCTGTCAGGCTGAAGGTGGCGAACGGCCAGTACATGGTGGGAGGCACGAAGGAAGCGGCCATTGGGCTGCAGTTCGTGAACCATCGTGAGCTGAGCCGCCCAGACCTCGGCAAGGAAATCCTCCTGCACGGTCGCTTCTACGAGGCCGAGATGGACTGGGACATGATCGTCGGGTACGACTTCATGATGGAGACGGACTCCGGCGTCCTCCCGGCCCAGGCCTCCATGACCCTGTACCAGGACGACCAGCTCTCGTGGCTTTCGTCACCTGAGCACCATGTGGAATGCCAATGGATCCACCCCGAACGCAATCAGCTCGAAGTGGCCGCGCTGGACACTGAGCCCACCGGGCCAGCAAACCAGGAGTACGGCGTAAGGCCGGAAGTGGCGAACCGAGTGGTCGCGGACCTGGGAGCGTCGGATCTGGCCCTGGATGCGTTCTCTTCAGGAACCTCCGCCCATCTGCGGGTGTGTGAGAAGTACTGGAGCGCCCAGGACTCCGCGTGGAAGAAGCACTGGGGTCCGCATCAGGGACTGATGTGGATCCATTGCCCCCGTTGGGACATTCCAAGAGCGATAGCGAAGATTCGCAAGGACCGCTCCAAGGCAGTGCTGGTTGTTCCTATGGGATGCACCGAGGAGGAAAGTACCCGACATTGGGTAGCCTCATTGACCAACATGACCTTAAACAAGGTCGTCCTACCGGCTGGAGAGAGTGTCTATCAGGACGCTAAGGGACAGCCCATGCCACCCCAGAGATGGCCAACGGAATTCCACTATGTGGATGGGGGCCTTGATCAGGCCGACACCACGGACTTCGTGTGTGTCAACCGCATCATAGCAGAGCCCTGGCGGCAATGCTTTGCGGTTCCCCCTGTTGACATCGAAGAATCGGATTCCGAAGACCCCCTCACTGAAGAGGAGTGGGATCTGGTTCAGGGGTATATGGATCAGCCCTTTCACGACTGGGGAAACCAGCGTGAGGGCAAAGGCCAGGACAAAGCCTGGTGGGAAGTGGACTCAATCGTCTCTGGTTCCTATGACGGGAATACCTTCGTACAGAGGGTGCTGGATCACATGTCCAGCCAAGACGAGCCGCCTGGCGGTAACCCACCCACCTACGGCGATCTGTTCCGAGGCAAGACCAGAGATGGCCCTTTGGGCCACCTGGGAAGACCACCTGAGCCGAAAGCGAGCGGAGTAGCTACCCCTCAAGTAAGCTCCGTGGTTCAAGTGCCCGGAAAAGCCAAGGCGGAGTCCGATGACTGCCCCAAGATCCAGGCGTTGAGGGCCAGGCTGAAGCAGAAGTATGGCGAGACCTTCTTCAGCGGAAAACCTGTGTTCCCCCCACCGGTGCGTGGACCGTATGGCGAGGCCAAGATACGACTGAAGCAGGACCCCCGTGTGTATCGACACCGGGAGTTTGCCCTGAGGGGCGAGAGGAAAGAGGCCATGGAGAAGATCCTCCGTGACTTCATCCAGAGAGGCTGGCTCGAGCCGTGCCACTCCGAATGGGCCTCTCCGTGCTTCGTCGTCCCCAAGAAGGTTGCCGGTGAGTGGCGGCTCGTGGTCGACTACCGCGGCCTGAACGCCCAAACGCAGCACGACAGCTATACGCTGCCCCTCATTGAGGACATGCTGCAAAAGCAACACCGGCGGAGGATCTTCACGGTGATTGACCTGAAACATGGTTATCATCAGATGCCTCTCGCCGAGGAGTCCCGTGCCTGCACAGCCATGAGCACCCCACTTGGACCTCTCCAGTGGAAGGTGATGCCCATGGGCGTTACCAACGGCAATGCGGCTTTTCAGCGGATGCTGGAGAACCTGCTTGAGCCGGTGCGCGACTGTGCGGACCCCTTCGTGGATGACGTGATCATCGCGTCCGGGGACCCCAGCATGAGCTACGAGGAGCTCCTGGAGGCACATGAAAGGGACGTCACTCGAGTGCTGGACCTTCTGGTTCGGCACAAACTCACGGGCAGCAGTGACAAGGCCACCATTGCGGTAAGCGAGGTGGTCTTCGCTGGCCACGTAGTCGGGAACGGGCAGCGAAAGCCCATACCTGGCAAGGTGGCTGCGATTGAGCACTGGGAAAAGCCCAAAACGGTCTCTGAGCTACGGGCGTATCTGGGGTTCTGCAATTACTACTCGGGGTATATCAAAATGTATGCCGAGTATGCAGCCCCCATGACGACCATGCTCAAGGGCAACAGAGAGGAGACCAAGAAGGGGTCCAAGAAGGCTCTGGTCTGGACTGAAGAGTCTGACCGTGCCTTTGAGGGGATGAAGCAGGCGCTGCTATCCGCAGTGGGTCTGCACCTCGTGGATCCCGACCGAGGGTTCGTCCTGCGCACCGACGCTTCCGACTACGCCATTGGCGCTGTGTTGGAGCAAGTGCTTGACGACGGGAGGCACGTGCCCGTGGCCTTCTGGAGCCGAGTCCTGGCGGAAGGCCAGAGACGGACGTGGACGCCCCGTGAAAAGGAGGCGTATGCCATCGTCATGGCTCTCAGGAAATGGGCTGGGTACATAGCCCTCCATCCCGTCACCGTCTGCACCGACCATCAGAGTCTGCAGTCGTGGCACAAGGAGCACGTGGACACCCCCTCAGGTCCCGCCTCCCGACGGGCAAGATGGCATGAGACCTTGGCCAAGTTCGACCTTACGGTTGTTTATATTCCTGGAAAGGATAACACCGTGGCGGACTGTCTCAGTAGGTGGGCCTATCCCGCCAGCAAGGGCATGCAGGATATCTCTGCCCATGGCGATGAGGCTGAAACCGCTGAAGCCAAGAGGATCATTGAAATGGAGCGCCTGATGGAGGAGGAGGGGGCTAAAGGCTTCGTCGTCATGGCTGCGGATGCCCCCCTCGCTTCGAGGGTGAGCAGAACAGTCAGTGTACTCGCCCCTGTGGGTGCCGCGGGCGGAAGGCCCGGGCCGGCACCCCCTTTGGGAACTGAGTCCGACAAGCACCTCTTCCCGGAGTCTTGCCTCCAGGACGACTGGACCGACGATTACGCCAAGTCTGAGGCCTTTGCGGCCGAGTATAGGGCTGTGACCGACCCTGACGACGGACAGAAGTGGCCAAAGGGGCTGACTGAGGAAGATGGCTAGCTCTACCGGAATGGTAAGCTGCTAGTCCCAGAGTCCCGGGTGCTCGAGCTGTGTGAAGCTTGGCACCACCACATGCTGCACCCAGGGGTCAAGAAGCAAGCTCTTGACATGCAGCGTCGGTTCGAGATCGACCATATCGTTCTCTACACCGCCATCAAGAAGGTCAGGAAGGGTTGCTCGGTCTGTCAGGCCTGCAATCCCGATAACCGGAACGTCAAGGGGGAACCCCAATGGACCCCGGTTCCTGACCAGCCCATGGAGAGCGTGGCCATGGACGTCTTCTCCATGCCCGAAGTGCACATTGGCAAGGAGACCTTTGACTGTGTGGTTCTCTGTGTGGACCGCCACAGCGGCTACGTTGTAGCCGTTCCGGCACGCAAAAAGGGGTTGCTTGCCAAGGAAGTGGCAGTCATGATGATTCGTCATTGGCTGACCGTCTTTGACATCCCCCGCACCATTTGCAGTGACCGAGGGCCCCAGTTTACTGGTGGCTGGTTCAAGGCTATGTGTTCCCTCATGGGGATACGTCATGCCAAGAGCGTCGCCTATCTCAGCCGGTCTAACGGCCGTGCTGAAGTGGCTGGACGGCAGCTGTTCGAGAAGCTGCGCAAGATCCACATCACCAATCCACGGCGGAACTGGTTCGAGGAGATGTGGCCTGCTCTGAAGGCCCATCATGACACCCCCACTCCGGGCGGTTTGTCCCCTCACCAGATTCTGTTTGGCAGGGACCCCCTGGGTAGGGGACTTCCCTTGTCTGGTGATGGCATGGCTATGGATGCCAAGGAATTCTTCGCGCGGCAAGAGCAAACGGCGCGGGACATCCGCCAGCAGCTTGAGAAGGAGCATGCTGAGCGTCAGAAGTCCGCCCCGAGCTCGACAGCGCAGAAGTTCAGGGTGGGAGACCCGGTGTGGGTGATCAGACCCCGCCCCATGGGCACCCACCGCACCAAGACCTGGTTCACACCCGGCGAGGTGGTCCGCAGGACTGGTGAGGACACCTACCGCATCAAGGTGGGTCACGGACAGTTCCGGGAGCGCCACGAGAGTCAACTCCGTGTGCGGGAACCCGACCTCCGTGGCCGTCATGTGTCCCTGGACTACGCCAAACATGAGGCCGATTCGGACGACGACTATGCTGAGCAGGACGACTATACTGTCGAGAAGATCCTGGCTCAGCGTCCGAAGGCCTCGGCACCCGGAGGTCTGGAGTTCAAGGTTCGTTGGCGAGGCTATGGGCCGTCCCACGACACCTGGGAACCCGTCTCCTCGTTTGTGCCGCGGGTCAATACTCACTTCATGGAGTACATCCGCAAGCACAAGACCAAGATCCACGTTTCGGACTTGGCAGCACTCACCCGGGCGATTGCAGCCAGGGGTGCCTGATCAGCGCCCTGAGCTCTCCCCTGATGCGTTTTGAGCGCTTGTGAGGCCGACGAATCGTCCCTTACTTGCTTGCTCTCTTCCATCTTTCGGTGACAGAGTGGCCATGTACCCCCCCCCTGCTGAATCCAAAGGAGGATGGCCCCTCTCTTCTTCTATTCGTCACTTCCCCCCCCTGCTGAATCCATGGGAAACCAGGTAGGGCGACTGACCTTCATCTTTCTGAGCTCTTGGGGCCTTGAAGCCCATACGACGTTGCGCAACGGATGCCGCTGTCATCGGCATTGCGATTTTTGAGTGTGTGGTCTGGTTCCATGGCATTTGCGGAATCCAGACCAGTCGACGTGTGTCTCGAGACTATATATGGCCTGAACTCAGGCGTTTTCCTGTCCACCCTCCTGCATTGCCTTATCCTGACCGTGGCGTGGTTTGGCGCTCTGTCCAGAGCGTGTTTACACGCCTATTTACCCAGATTGTTGCTTGTTTTTCTGCCCTCCAGGATATGTGCATCTGTATGTTAAATGTCATCAGCCCATCGCTGAGGGATGGACTGCTTTTCACCACGAATCGGGATACAGAGGCGCCTTGAGTCGCCGTGTACATATTATTACAGCCTGGTCCAGCCTGGACCAGTACTTGACTACATGTTCTTCTGTTTGAGTGCCTGTGATACCGTGTTGCCCTATTCGCTGTGATGTGTGGAGATCCTGATGGCGCCAGGCGGGAAGCCCAGTTGCCTGACTACACTCCCAGCGGTCCGCCACTGTCAGTCCCAGTGTGAGCCTACCGATTCGCAGACGCACTTGCATTCGGATGGCGGCCTCCGGTGCTCCTGACCTCGGTCAGTCTGCCTGGGAAACTGGTGGTTTGAGGAGTCGACGCCTCCGCCCACACTGCATGAGGACTCCCTCATGTATGGCCTTCGTGGCAGTAGGGCGAGGGAAAAGACGGCCTTGATGCCCGATCCCTTCAGGAGGAGTTCCCTTAAGATTTGGGGTTCTTAAGGAGTTCGACTATGGCACTCTGGACTCGCGTCGTATGGATATGGACATGGTG
The DNA here is from genome assembly GCA_964036045.1 of Eutreptiella sp. 'Long Island Sound 2002'. Classification (NCBI taxonomy): domain Eukaryota; phylum Euglenozoa; class Euglenophyceae; order Eutreptiales; family Eutreptiaceae; genus Eutreptiella; species Eutreptiella sp. 'Long Island Sound 2002'. The sequence continues at coordinate 3,874,169 of OZ038393.1, read as the reverse complement.
CGCCCGAGGAAGGACCCGTGGGGACTCTCCCCAGTCGGCGGGCCTTGGGAAGCTTGGGGTAGCCCGATGGATCTTTGTGGTCGCTCTCGACTTGTGGGACCACCTCGGTCGTCGTGTGTCGCCTATGTTGGCCGTGTATGCCACTGCCACTGTGGTGGTGACCGTAGCAGCCGGCACCCGGTGCGCCTGGTATGGGTTAACGGGTCCTTTGGATGCCGAACAATCGCCGCCAGGACCCGGGACTTGATACTTGATACTATACATGTGCTACGAGCTGTTACTACATCATACCTATCTTACTGTGACTCACTGAAGTGAGGATGTGACACCCCCGCCCCTTCAGGACGTGGTCCTGGGTACCCGCTGCCATGCGTGGGTGTTATCGAGCCCCCCCCAGGGTTTGCTCTAAGGAGGGGGGTGAAGCGGTACCCAGAACCCCATGGCCAGGTTACGGCATACAACCGGTCTCCGGTCCACTAACCCCATGTACGGCGTGTTCCGTGCCGTGAAGCCCCGCATCGGCAACCGATGCACCGCCAGCGGAGATTTGTGTATCAGAATATCAGGAATCAACAGGGTTTTATTTTCATATTGTTTCCGTCAATTTTTACGCTTCCGTTCTGATACTCACTGTGTTGACTGCTGGCGGTTGGATCGCGACTTTACCGTAACCGCCAGTTTAACTGTAATTAATGGAAATTTTAACGCTATCCGTCACGAAGGCTCCAAAGTCGCCAGGAACTGCATGGATGCTTCCGCAATTTTCATAATTAATACTCGCAACCTTAATCCGAATTTTTCAGGATGTCGAAATCGGATTTTCGACTTCGACATCCCCGCACTTGATTTGACCTCTTTCGAGTGGACCTACGTGCTTCCCTATGCACGAATCAACTTGCCTTTTCTCTTGCCCTCCATTTGTCTTAAAGATATGGGCAAAACAAAGTTGATTCGTGAGGCCACTTGTGAAGGTCATATCTCGCGTTGTTTGCGAAGAATGACAATAAGGAAACGTGGGATGTATTCACAATACTCCCGACGTAATTTAGGAAGCATCATATGCCTTGCGTTTCCACACGTGCGCGCTAGTGTAATGGATCATGGTCAAGAGGGTAGAGTTTGCGTTATAACTCTTTGGCCATGACATTGCGTGCGTTAAGATAACTTTCGAGTGTAGCGCGCAAGTGTTGGTGTGGCATAGGAACTCTCCTTGAGTTCCTATGAGCGATTGACACAAAGTTATGCCCTTGGAGGGGCATGACATATCGTGGTGGGAGCTGCCTTTTTGGGCAATATGGAGTATGTGCCTTGTGTTGTGTTGCGTGCCCATTTGGCGGGTCTATCGCGCCAAGCCAAACCCGCCAATGGACCTCATATTGTGCAAGCCCCTTCTCCATACTCCCTACGGTCAATCGCAAGCCTAACCTTCGTGAAGGGAAGCTTGTGTGGTGATCCCGAAGCGATGCGTTGGGAGCAAGGTGTGTATTTTGCAATTTTCCATATTTTCATGTGCCCACTTGGGAAGTAGCGCTCGTAACCTTTCAAGGCGCCCCAAGTGGAGCACATATGTGGGATCGAAGGTCATTGGTGTCAAGTCATTGTGTTTAGAAGGATTAGTTAATTGCACGACCCAAGCCAAAGATATTATAATATAATTGTGCGCCTTTCAATGCACTTTTGTGGGTCTTTGTGCCAATTTTGCCGTTTTTGGCCCGTCATGATGTCAAGTGGCGACCGTGTATCTCAACGTTGCGCTCAATTGACATCATGACCCAAGTATGATATGAGGGGACATACTTCGGTGCCCAACATATCTTGGACCCGGCGAATAACTCCTCTTAGGCTTGGCATACCGTGGCCGCGATGTTGGCGATTTGGGACTATTCCAAATCATGGGCTCACTTGGCGACCCTGCCATTCCGAATATCGGAGGAGTTGGGCGACGCCCAAAAGATATGTTGGACCAACATGACTTGATACCAATCCTATGGCACACTCCGGTCCAAGTCGGGCATGTGCCTCATTTGCCCTAACCATGAGTGTGCGCAATTTTGGCCATTTTGAGCAATTTTCTACTTTTGCTGCCCGCCGTGCACTATGTTCTAACCCTCGTGCACGCCGGACGCATGGACCAATGGACCATATATGACATGGGTGTTATGGGTAATGGTCCCCATGGTCCACACACCACGTGGGCGAAGCGGAGCCACCTTCGTTAAGGCGCTAGCCCAAAGTGAGTGTGGGCAATTTTGCCATTTTTGCATTTGTGGACCCAATTGGGATCGTCACCACGCCAAGTAGCATGGAGATCTTTGAGAGCCGAGGGCATGGGAGTCTCTGTTGGACTCCCGGTGGATCGCGTATGGAATGACGGATCGGATCTCCAGGCCGGCGTGGAGATATACTATTGGGAGCACACCGAATTTTGGCTCATTTCAAGCAGCCAAAATGACCCAATTTTGGGACCCCAATTTCCCCCTTCCGTGTGGTCAATTGGCGGCCCCATTTCTCTAAGCCCATAGGGAGCCCGGACCTAATCCCAAGTTGTACGCTCAGATATAAGTCCTAGGTCCTGCCTCCTACCCTGTGAGCCATTGGCCTTACCTTGGCCGGGCGAGGCACGCGTGGGAATGACGCCAGTTTTGGTGATTTTGGCATCATGACCCCACTTGACTCATCCGTGTTGCCCTGATGCCGGGACCTCAGAGGGAACCAGGTTGGGTGAGGGCTCCAGGGAGTTCGTAGTCGAAGGGCATAGGGTCAGTTGCCTCGTCCCTACCTCTAGCGGGTCCGGACGAGGGGTCAATTTTGGAGTTTTTCAAGCTAATTTCAGTTTGGGCTGAAACAGCCCATTTTCAGCTACCAACTCCTGGGTGATAATGGCGGGGCCATATCTCTGGCTCAGAGTGGAGTTGGGACCTGCCGTTGGGGGAGCATGGGGAGCCACTGTCGGTTGGCCTTGGAGCCCATTGGTTCCCAGGAACTCGCCTGTGGCTGTGCGGGACACCTCTCCCGTTGGCAGGGTTTCAGGGTCCGGACTGAGCATGGCATGGGTTGTGTTTGAGCCCCCGCCCCTACCAGCCACTGAGAGGGTCGGACCTGGGATTGGGATATGAGTTGGGACTGAGTGTCTATTGTCCCTTGATGCCCTTACCCCAGTCCAGTCTTAACCCCATGTGTACATATCCTGATGTGTTGCTGTACATACTTTCGTTCCCTCTTTGCAGAGTGGCGAGGATTCTGAAACGCTTTGTCACATGAAACGAGCGTATTGATGCCCTTGTGAGCGTAGTGCCTTGCCTGCCTGCTCACCTGTGCGTGTCACCGCAGCGTCCCGTGGCCGGCCCCCCACGGGAACGCGTCAGTAAGGGCCCCTGGGTGTCGCCCAGCCGGGACAGGGCGTCGTCGTATACCGGCCCCCCCGCTTTGAAGTGCGCCACGGTGAGTTGGGTGGCCCCGTCCTCTGGGGGGTGCCACCGGACGGTGGCCGCAGCGTGTCCCCACGTGCGTATCTCCGTGGCCCGGAGCACGTTGGCGGTGTGAAGGACGATGCGGGGCGGGACGGGCGTCCTGACGAGTGAGGATACGTCCCCAGTACATCCCGTTTGCGGCCCCGGGGCCGCCTGCAGCCCTTCCCCCGTCGCCGCGTCCCACGGGTGGTCAGGTCCCGCCCCGCGGACCATGGTGGGTCTCGGCCGGGTGTCCGGCCCCCATCCCCGGAGCGGGATGGCGGCGTATCGTTGCGCAGGGGTCTCCGGGGCGCGCGTGGCGGCGCACCACCGGCCCCACTCCCGCGCCCACTCCTCCCCCACGATGCGCGCCTCCCATGCGGTCATGGAGCCGCGCCCGATGATCCACGGTGGGAAAAGGGCGTCTTGCAGGTGCCTCGAGAACCCCCCCGGCAGGTCCTGATACGGGTGGGGGCTCTCTTGGAGTGGGCACTCCAGAGTGCCATTCACAACACGGAGGGAGGCTACGAAGTCCTTGTCAGGGCGCGGGGGAGGGGGAGGGTGGTCGCCCTCCGCCGCAGTGAGCCACCGGTGCGCCCGGGCCGCCGCGCTTAGGGGGTCGTGGAGGAGTTGCTCCAGCCGGTGGTTGCGAAGCTCCCACGCGAAGTCCCCCAGCCGGAGCATGTGGTGGAGGAAGTCGTCCACCGAGGTCCCTCCCGGCGGGTCGTATCGGGTTATGGCGCGGAGCTGCGCCTCCGCGTCCTCGGGCACCAGTCCGGAGCAGAACACCTCCGTCCACGTGGCGCCTGCGGAGCGCCACGAGGCCACCCACAGGGCCTTGTCCCCAGGTGGGAGGTGGCGGGCCGCCTCGTGTACCGCCTGGCGGTAGTGGGGCCAGAAGAGCCGCGAGTGGGTGCAGCCCACGTGCATGTGCACCGGGGTCTCTTCCGGGCCGCCGCAGAAAAGGCACGGTTGCGGGACGATGGCGACGCCGGAGAGCCGCTCCTTCCGGACGCGGAGCCTGCGCTGCACCGGCGTGTGGCCGTCTCGGGCCGGCAGCGCCCGGCGGTTGGTGGCCGCCGCGGTGAGGTCCCGGGCGTGGACGTAGGCCGTGGCGTCGGCCGCGCCCAGAGGTGTGTGTCCCCGGTGCGTCAGCGCATGGTCCGTCTGCGCCCGTTGCGCGACCTCGCCGAGCACCCGCATCGTGGGGGGCCGTAGATCGAGATGGCCGTCACGGCCGGCGACGATGAGTTGGGCGTGGCCAGGGTCCGGGGGCGTGTTCTGCAAGACGGTGTCCTGGGACGCCGCCCAGTCCGCCTTGTGCAGTAGGGCGTCACTGTGGTGCGAGGTGGCTCGAACGTACCAGAACGGGTGCCCGGCGTGTTGCCCCCGCGCGCACAGGCCGTCCCGGAGCCACCTCAGGGGCATCTGGTTGACCACCTTCGCTGCGCCCGCGGGGACCCCCGTGGTTCGCTCGCGATCTGCGTGCCGCAGGAGGTGGAGGATGACTTCGGCGTCCACCGTGTGGACCCATGGTCTGTGTGCACCGTAATGTAGGGGGAGGGAGGCGGCCACCCCCTCTCCGTCGGGCACCGTGCCCGAGATGGCCACCGCCCACGTGCGGGTGAGGTCGGCGGCGAGAGCGACGCTGGTGGCGTGTTTGCAGGGTCCGCCCCCGGACGCGTCAGAGGAGTCCAGTTTTGCCACCCCCCTTGCCACCTCCTTTACCACCTTTATCCCCGTTCGGGGGATTTCTGGCGGGCGTCTGGGTCTTCTGGCGCTCCGCCTCCTGACTCTTGAGTTTGTCACTCTCGCGTTTCTTGATGTGGCATTCGTCCTCGTAGTGACGACGTTTGCCACAGTAACCACAGGTGATGGTACACCTGAAATGGTCCTGATGGGTCACAGTTTTCCCATCTTTGGTATGCTGCTGACGTTTCATCTGCAGCATACAGCCACTGCGGAGATCGCAATCAGAGGCATGACAAGGTCCCCCCTTGTCATTGACAGGTCGGCAGTAGAACAGGGGGGGTGTGCCTGCATCAGGTTGAACCTCGTTCATGGCACGTAGGTTGCCCCTCCCTTTACCACCTCCCCGGTTGGTGTTAGTGGGATTTTTATGCCCCTTCCCTTCGCCACGTACGGGGGTAGGGGTACCACCTCGTCTCAAATGCTTCTTGAGGAATTTCTCCATGTGGGAGTCATTCTCTCTCTCAAGAGCTAGCTCAATCAAGAGATCCACCAGTTCATCGTACGAGTGGGTCCTGCTCTTCCTCTCAGAGGTGGAGCGGCAATCATTCCACGTACGCTGGGGGATCTTACTCATGAGCCACAGGTGGGGCTCAGTGGCTCCGTAGGAGCCCACGTTCATCCTCGAAAATAAGTACTCCAAGTCGCACACATACTCAGAAATTCGCGCAGCGGATGGAAACTCAGGGAGCATAGGTAGCTCCTCGATCTGTGTGCGTACGCTGAGGTCAGTCTCATAGACTGGGAATGTTTTCTCCAACCTCAGGAGTACCTCTGCCCAGGTAGAACAGGTTTTCACAATCTGTTTAACCTGTTTTTGCAAAAACTTCTTTTTGCATGAGCGTTTTAGTAGTGAACATTTGGTGGCCACATCCACATGGGATTGGCCAGTCAACAAAAGGAACTCTGCAAATTCTTCTGCCCATTCGGGCAGATTTTTGGGGTCGAACTCCGGCAGTTCCAGCTGGATGTTCGCCTGGGCAACTGGTCTGCCCGTCTTCCCACCCCCCGGAGTTAGGCCTGAAGGCGACACGCCGGCAAGAGGTGCCAGAGCTGACAGGCCTCTTCTCTCAATCTCTGTGACAGGCACGTCCTGTAGATCAGCCATAGGCACTGTCCTGGCACGGGGGTGAAAGGGGCTGGGGCAGGTAACCTTAGGCAACAGCCTTGAGACCCTTGATCTCTTGAGATCTTCGGCCAGGGTACTCAGTCCTGGAGAGAGAGAGGGCAACTCTGGCTTGGGTAAGGGTTCTGCAATACCCAGTTTAGCCTTAATGGCCTCCGATAAGGCCGTCACATCTGGATCTTCGGATCCAGACAGGAATTTGGCCAACAGCTCGGCCGTATGATCCAGGGCACCGTACGTTGGCCTTGGATGATGTTGTTCTTCGACTCGTGTCGGGCCCACTTCAGGAGCCCTTGGGGTTGGACAACATGGTCTTGGATACTCAGGTCTTAGTCGTCTTGGCAGGGATGCAGTGGACGGAGGACCAGAGTGTGCGTAGCACCCTAGGTCTGTACGTGGTCTGGATCCATGTACAGCCAATGGCTCCTCTCCATCTTCCCCACGGATGGATTTGTAGTACTCCGCATGTAGGATGTACTCATCCATCTTCTTCTTCAGCTCCTCATACTCCTCAGGTCCTTCAATGGCAGTTGAGGATGAAGCTGGACAATTGGATCTGGATATTGAGGCAGCTACACGTCTGTGGAGGTGACTGAAGCTGTCTCCACCGTGTGCTGCTAAGGCCTCGGTGGTAAGGCCTTTATTTTCTTCCGCCCTTCTGCGTTCTGGATCTCCTTGGGACCCAGATGCGCCACTGAGATGATGTGGAGCTCGGTAAGGTGGTTCACTCATTGGGTGGGCCATGCTGCCCATTTGCACTTGGACAGTTCTGATGGGCCAGGTCCTGACGCTTGGCGTGGACATGATGAACTTGTTGTTGAGCTTTTGTGCTGCACTTCTTCTCAGGGTCGGTTCAAAAGGTCACAGGGGACTGTCTCTGCTACCGGAAAGATGTCCTTGAATTATGCCCTAGATCTTTTGATGTATTCTTGCAGGTTTTGTAGTTGAAAACCCAAACCAAAGCAGCAAGTAGAGCAAGAACAGGATATGGATCGAATCAATGATTGGTTTTGGAATCCAGTGTAACACAGAAGGGCTGCAGATAGACAAAGCAGGTTTATACACATAGATTCAATCACAAATGGATAATACAAAAGATTTTATATGAAAATTGGTCTGACTCTTGCCTCAGAGATTGCATTAGGCACTTCATGTGCACTCTTTTGGGTGAAATGGTGCTGGTTAGGAATGTGGGGCATAGATGTCAGGACCACACAGAAAATGACTTGGCCAAGCAACTGAATTCAGAAACAGTTACAAAGTAGGACCACAATAAGTGGTAGAAACAATTGAGTATAGGGGTCTTGGGGTGGGAGACCACTAGGCTTAACCTCCAAGGCCTAAAGCATGAAATGCCTGTTTTATTTCGGTATATCCTCCATGAAGGAAGGTACCTCCGCTCAGTTGAGTGGTAGGGGTGAACTTCATGGGGGGCTAGGGTCACAACCCTAGTTACTTTGAGAAAGTGTACTTTATGCAACAAAAGAGAGATAAAAACACTTAAGTTTGTCTTAGCATCAACAAAAGGGTTTTAAGGGGGGCTTGGCCTGGATCAAGCCCTCCAAGAAAGACATGGCAGTGACTTTTTCTTACTGCAATTAATCGGGAAAACCGGTTATTTTGAAAACTATTAATCGGGAAAACCGGTCATTTTTGTAAAAATTATTGTTTTAAAACGGTTATTTTCAAAACTTCTAGGTTCGAAACCTTAGTTCACTATTGCCGCGCCCTATTGTTCATTCCATCCTTGGGTCAGTATGCGTGCTTCTATGCTGCAATTACGAGTTCTCAATCAAGCACGAGTTCAGTTGCTGCTAGCACTGAATGTTTAAAAATCAAAATAGGTGAGAGGTGGGTGGGGTGTTTTAAAAAAGGGAATGCGCTCTGTGAATCATAGAGAGCGCACGCGAACTTGTCGCGTGGTGGGTGGTAGGAAAATTTTGAAAAATCTTTGTGCCCCACCCTTGAGAGTGCAGTTCAACTCAAGGGCAATTTTTCACGATCATTAAAGTGCCTTTTCGCCGCACGCAATATCAACACACACTGTGAAAAAGTAAAAATTTTGTTGCACAAATATCTAAAAATTATTAAAAGTAATTTCATGCAGTATTCCCAAAGAAATTCATCATACGGCAGTGGTCCACAAATTGTTACTGCGGCGATTCTGGCCCCCGCACGGTGCCGACTTTCGCAGGCGCCAGATCGCTACAGTAACATTGCACAACAAAGCCAAGATTTGTTTCAAAACTTCAATCTTTTGACCGTGCGGATGCAATTACTTACTGGACAAATCTATTCGCTATCGCCAGTTCTAATTGGCGCATTCTCGGTCTACTAACTGGCGATTTTACCTTAGTATATCATGCGCTTTAAGTTTAAGACTCCCTTGCACCACACCATGTGTGCACTTCAAGTGGTTGCTATGCAACCACTATGTTCCCAGTGCGTCGGCCAAACCTTTCAACAATCCTTTTACATAAGCATCGTCCAAATGGATGCAATCAATGGAATTGCATTGACCTTTCACTCAAAAATCTTGTGATACCTAGAAAAAAAAATCCAAAACTGTGGTTTGGCTTGTCTTCGGCATCAAAAGCTTTGCACCTCGTGAATAAAATAGCTACATAGATCAAAAGAGAATGCCAATATAACATTGCACCTCCATTGAAACCACCTTTTAAACAGAAAATTATTGAATATCTAAGCCTACAGAAACTGCTTTGCATCATAATTCTAAACTTCTTTTGTAAATGAATTTGTACATACTGTGCAAATTGTAAAGTTTCACCGAATCCTGACTTTGGCGTTGGGTGTTTTGAATTAATAATGAGCAAAATTTTTGCAGCTGCATCCAAAATGGGGAAATAATTATTTTTTTTGTGATTTTTTTTGCGGATCCCATTTTTGCGTAGGGTGTTGGCCCAAAAATTATTTTTTTTTTGCAGGGATTGGGGTTGATGGGACTCTAGGATTGCAGTCCATTCCTACATAGGCATACAAATGTTGATCAACCGGACTTAGCACAAATAAGCACCAACAACCATGGTTAAGGTCTACCGGTCTTTCAACAAACCAGTTCCAAACTTGTCCATAATAGTGCGCGTGGCACGTAAAATGCTGCCTTGTCATTTCGTCTCGATGGTAGTGCACGAAATTTTATGAAACTTCATTTGCTTTGCGGCACATCAACAGCCACATTCCACTATTTTAACAATTGTAACAATCCCGGATGCATCATTCTCTGAAAGTAAAGCAAGGTGCACAACGGGGGATGAGACACGGAAGAGGGGGACAACAAGCAGTTGGACAAGCTCTCGTGCGATTCTCGCATTCTTGCAAAAAGGTGGGCAGGGGCAAAAAGTATTTTATTTTTGTGATTTTTTTTTGCGGAACCCATTTTTGCGTAAAGCATGAAGCCAATCATTGATTTTTTTTTTTGCGGACAATAACACCTTGTGCCAGGAATTAAATATTTTCGCAAATCTTTAGAATTTGCACGGTATTTCTTTGGAACCTCGCAAAAGTAGCATTGTTTTAGTGCAACAGCGGGAAATTGCAATGCCTACGAGGATGCAAATATAACCACCAAACACAACAAGCGTACAACACCACAATTGGGAAAAAACAGTACCATCCAAAAAAAGTGGGTATATATTCCGTTTGATGATGCATGAACCAAAAAATTGTCTCCTCCTCCTTTTACATGTCAATTTTGCAGTTATGTTGGCATGGGACTGCCCTAGCCCCAAACTTTGCTTGAACCTGTTTCCTGTACAAAAAAAAAGTAGCAAACATGCGACACAACCCACACCCTTTTTGGGATTCTGGCATGTCACAATCCACTCTTTGAGGGGTGTGGTGCCACAGCCTGCTTACCCCTCCTACCAGCACCATCATGGATATCCATTGTACCACATGCCCTAATGCACCTGGCTTTTCGCTCAGTGCGTGCATGCTGCAAGCACCAGAAAATCCCCGGCCATCATCATATTGGAATCCAAATGCATGATCATAATATGCAATAATGATATGCCCCATGACAAACGCAATCAAACCGCATCAGTGCAAAAGATATCGTAGTATCCCCCCAAAAGGGGTCTCAGCGTTGGTCAAGAGGAGGGGAAGACAAACCCAGAATCCCCCCTCCTCTGCTGCATGGGACCAGACCCAAAACAGGACTCGGATTGTCATGACACATCCTGTGCCACACAAAATGATTGCGGAATCTATCTGTAGGTGTCTCAGACCGACAACCACCCTGAAGAATCCAAAACACTGAATCCAAGCCAAATCTGAAACACACTCACTGTCACAATGGACCTACCCCCATCCGTCCTGACAATTCCTTGCACCGTCCCCCTTTCCATTCACAGCTTTCCCATTTTCCATCAGTGCAACCTTGGACAAGCGGCACACAGCCGATACCATTTCTCAAATGGCTTTATCATAACTGCAAGGTAAGAACTGCCACTATCTGACCAAAGGCTTGGAATTCGGGAGCCCCCACCCAGACAGTGCAAAAAAGGCTTGGAATGCTGGGGTGCCACGATTGTGGCTGCAGCCATGACGTGGATTGAGGGCCTGTGCGATGGAGGGGGGGTGATGTTTTGACTCCAATGATGGTCATGGACTGCACAGTGTACTGTGCGGGAGGGTCTTTCGCTGCTCTGCTCACTGCCACAGACGTGTGATTCATGTGGGTGATTGTAAGATCCAATGTGGTTGCCAACCTTTGTAATGTGGTTTTCGCGGTGATGTGTGCTTGCTGCACACAATTTCCCCTTTGGAGGATGAGATGGATGGCTGACATGGTTAGTTGCCACAGGATAAATTAGGTTGATGGAAAGAGACTAGATGGCGGCAGGACAGCCAACGATGATGGCAGGAGATGGGCAGAAACAGCATCAACATTCTCAGCCCACAGCAGCAATCGCTGCTTGACTTGGACAAACCAAACCTGGGAAATACCCATTGTTCATTGTTCACCATACTTACGGTGTAAAGCACTACATGTGAAGACATAACTCTCTGCAATATGCACTTCTCGAAGCCAATTTTGCACGGGCTCGAAAAGGACAGCCCGGTTGGACTCTAGCTGGTCTCAGCTGAACCCAGGTTTCAGCCTGAAATCAGCAGTGGACGCAAACAAGCCCCCCCCTCCCCCCCCCTCCTCCTGTGCCACAACTTTGCGGACCCCCAACCTGCTCCTGGGGGCGATTGTGAATCGGCAGATCACCATCATTCGTGGTGCATGGTGTGTATACCAAGCCATTTTCTTTGCCCTTGCATGGGCAAAGTCAAGGAAATATGACACGCGCCTGAGGAGGGGGCTTTGCAGGGTGGAGCTTAGTTGAAAATTGAAACCTGAGAACCTGCCCGGAAACTCAGAACCGCCAAACTAGAGCTCTAAAAAGAAAAAGCGGATGCATCTAAAATCCTGAGCACGTATGTGCACCACACTTGGCCGCCGGCCCAGCTGTCAGTCAAAAAGTGATACTGCGTCCGAACCATCACGGCACCCCTCCATACCGTGGCATACCATCCTGCCCAACTGGCCCACACACGGAGCAAACGCCCAAACACGTCCCAGGGCACGACCTCTACATGCCATCCCCCTGTGAAACAGACCACAATGAGAGGTCTGGGAGTAGGGCAATTTGGCACGACCCAAAAAGCTGAAAAGAAATGGAATTAAAAGTTTGGAAGGAACTTGCCATGGATAAGGGAAATGGGAAACCCCTGCTTCTGTATTTCGCTGGCACACAATCCAAAACCTGACAAAGCCTGGAACATGCAATAGTCCGTTCCGTCGTAGTGTTCACCTGAAACAAGCACATGTAGAGGGCCAAGTTGCACAAGCCCTCAACCGCCGGCGGTTAGCGACCGCTTGGCGGCCGCGCATTCCTCCATGTGGCCCCAGTGGGTGGGCTCGCATGCAGGTCGCCAGTTGTGCCTGTCCGGGTGACGGGGCAGAAAGGCCATGCGGGCTGCGGGCTGGTGCTCTCAGGCTCCATCACGAATGGCGTGGGCTTCTCCCATAAATTGTGCGGCGTGTCCATCGTGCGGGCGGGTGAATCCATGGAGGCCGGGCTGCGGGCGGTGTGCCGTGGCATCCGCATCGGGAAGATCCTGATCCAGCGGGACGAGGCCACGGCCCTTCCGCAGCTGTACTACGACAAGCTCCCGGAGGACATTGCGTCACGCAAAGTGCTCCTTCTGGACCCGATGCTGGCAACGGGAGGCTCTGCATTGCAGGTGTGCCGCCTCCCTCCGCACGACGCCGTCCGGTGCAGCACCACCCTTCCCCGCCTCTAGTCACTGGCCTTTCACTCTCCGTACCACCCTCAAGCGCCCGATGCAGGCCATTGCCTGCTGGCCACTGGTCTGGGACAAGTGCCCATCAGCGTCTGGCGAGGAAACTGCAGTGCCGGACGGGGGAACTGGGGCAGGGATGCGCTTGACGGGGAGAGGGTGCTCAAGGGGATTTCAAGAGCGGCTGCACAACAGCCCCAGGTGGTGAGGCCAGTGTGAACCGCTACCTCAGGAGGGAAAGGGTGCAAGGAAAGCACAAGGGTAAGTGGCGAGAGGTCAGCAAGCGCCGCTAGCTTCAGACAGCAATCCACTCAGGCAGTATGCCACCCTTCTTCCCCCCTTTCGAAAATCCCTGGAAGGGGATTTTGAAGCATGGTGTCCGATTTCCGAGTAACCGACCCCCCCCCCCCCCAGCATTGCCTCTACTCTGGCCTCCTCTCATAACGTTGGTTGACCGTGTTTCTTGATGTGATGGACACGCTCCTGAAAGCACAAACAAGTCCCCCGATTGCGATCACTCACGTGCCGCACCGTGTGCTTCGTGCTGCAGGCCATCGAAGTGCTCCTCAAGAAGGGGGTGCTTGCTTCCAACATCATTTTCCTCAACCTTGTCTGCTGTCCTGAAGGCGTGGAGGCACTCGCTTCGCAGTATCCCAACATCAAGATCGTGTCTGCCTCCCTGGACAGCCATCTCAACGAGAAGAAGTACATCATTCCCGGCCTCGGCGACTTTGGCGATCGCTATTTTGGCACTTAATGGAGCCCTGCGAGAGGGTTTGGAATCCGGCTGCAGGATAACCGACGGCTCTTCGACGAGAATCAACGGTTTTCGGCGGTTAATCGACGACGGCAGGGGGTGGACCCGGGGTCGATCCTAGACCCGGGGCGGACCTGGGGCCTAGAAGCAACATACCATACGGGCCCCTCCTTCAACACATTTCCGAGGGTTACACCTCCTTCAACAGGGTGCCGAGGGTTACACACACACACACACAAACACAGGATGCGGTAGGAGCACAGACGCCACCCCCTCTTGTTGCACGTGTCGCATGTGTGCCAGTGTCACTCAACCCAGTTTCCTGAAGCCCGCCGACAAGGCGCAAGAACATCAGCACTCATGGTTCGGTCGCTTAGCAGTAGGAGTTGGGTGTTGAACCTCTCAGTCTGAGCATGATTTGAAAGATTTGGGCGTCACACACACACACACACACACACACACACACACACACACAGACACACACACACACACAGCCATTGAAGGGACGGCCAGCCCCGCACCTTGTTTTCACAGGGATATGGGACCTGCTCTGAAGCGGTGGGGACCCCCCAGGCGGCAGGGGTTATGTAGCCACCTTGCCCACTTGTGGGCCACCTCTAATTCTGCCCCCTGCTCTGAAGCGGTGGGAACCCCCAGGCGGCAGGGGTTATGTAGCCACTTTGCCCACTTGTGGACCATCTCTGATTCTGCCCCCCGCTCCGTGAAGCGATGGGGACCCCACAGGCGGCAGGGGTTATGTAGCCACCTTGCCCACTTGTGGGCCACCTCTGATTCTGCCCCCCGCTCTGTGAAGCGGTGGGGACCCCCCAGGCGGCAGGGGTTATGTAGCCACCTTGCCCACTTGTGGGCCACCTCTGATTCTGCCCCCCGCCTTTTGAAGCGGTGGGGACCCCCCAGGCGGCAGGGGTTATGTAGCCACCTTGCCCACTTGTGGGCCACGTCTAATTCTGCCCCCCGCTCTGAAGAGGTGGAGGCCCCCCAGGCGGCAGAAGTTATGTAGCCACCTTGCCCACTTGTGGGCCACTTCTGATTCTGCCCCCCGCTCTGAAGCGGTGGGGACCCCCCAGGCGGCAGGGGTTATGTAGCCACCTTGCCCACTTGTGGGCCACTTCTGATTCTGCCCCCGGCTCTAAAGCGGTGGGGACCCCACAGGCGGCAGGGGTTATGTAGCCACCTTGCCCACTTGTGGGCCACCTCTAATTCTGCCCCCTGCTCTGAAGCGGTGGGAACCCCCAGGCGGCAGGGGTTATGTAGCCACTTTGCCCACTTGTGGACCATCTCTGATTCTGCCCCCCGCTCCGTGAAGCGATGGGGACCCCACAGGCGGCAGGGGTTATGTAGCCACCTTGCCCACTTGTGGGCCACCTCTGATTCTGCCCCCCGCTCTGTGAAGCGGTGGGGACCCCCCAGGCGGCAGGGGTTATGTAGCCACCTTGCCCACTTGTGGGCCACCTCTGATTCTGCCCCCCGCCTTTTGAAGCGGTGGGGACCCCCCAGGCGGCAGGGGTTATGTAGCCACCTTGCCCACTTGTGGGCCACGTCTAATTCTGCCCCCCGCTCTGAAGAGGTGGAGGCCCCCCAGGCGGCAGAAGTTATGTAGCCACCTTGCCCACTTGTGGGCCACTTCTGATTCTGCCCCCCGCTCTGAAGCGGTGGGGACCCCCCAGGCGGCAGGGGTTATGTAGCCACCTTGCCCACTTGTGGGCCACTTCTGATTCTGCCCCCGGCTCTAAAGCGGTGGGGACCCCACAGGCGGCAGGGGTTATGTAGCCACCTTGCCCACTTGTGGGCCACCTCTGATTCTGCCCCCCGCCTTTTGAAGCGGTGGGGACCTCCAAGGTGGCAGGGGTTATGTAGCCACCTTGCCCACTTGTGGGCCACCTCTGATTCTGCCCCCCGCCTTTTGAAGCGGTGGGGACCTCCAAGGCGGCAGGGGTTATGTAGCCACCTTGCCCACTTGTGGGCCACCTCTGATTCTGCCCCCCGCTCTGTGAAGCGGTGGGGACCCCCCAGGTGGCAGGGGTTATGTAGCCACCTTGCCCACTTGTGGGCCACTTCTGATTCTGGCCCCCTGCTCTGTGAAGTGATGGGGACCCCCCAGGCGGCAGGGGTGATGTAGCCACCTTGCCCACTTGTGGGCCACGTCTGATTCTGCCCCCCGCTCTGAAGAGGTGGGGATCCCCCAGGCGGCAGGGGTTATGTAGCCACCTTCCCCACTTGTGGGCCACTTCTGATTCTGCCCCCCGCTCTGAAGCGGTGGGGACCCCCAGGCGGCAGGGATTATGTAGCCACCTTGCCCACTTGTGGGCCACCTCTTATTATGGCCCCCTGCTCTGAAGCGGTGGGGACTCCCTAGACGGCAGAGGTTATGTAGCCACCTTGCCCACTTGTGGGCCACTTCTGATTCTGGCCCCCTGCTCTGTGAAGTGATGGGGACTCCCCAGGCGGCAGGGGTTATGTAGCCACCTTGCCCACTTGTGGGCCACCTTTGATTGTGCCCCCCGCTATGAAGAGGTGGGGTCCCCCCAGGCGGCAGGGGTTATGTAGCCACCTTCCCCACTTGTGGTCCACCTTGGATTCTGCCCCCCGCCCTGAAGCGGTGGGGACCCCCCAGGCGGCAGGGGTTATGTAGCCACCTTGCCCACTTGTGGGCCACCTTGGATTGTGCCCCCTGCTGTGAAGCGGTGGGGACCCACCCAGGCGGCAGGGGTTATGTAGCCACTTTGCCCACTTGTGGGCCACTTCTGATTCTGCCCCCCGCTATGAAGCGGTGGGGACCCCCTAGGCGGCAGGGGTTATGTAGCCACCTTGCCCACTTGTGGGCCACCTCTGATTGTGCCCCCCGCTCTGAAGCGGTGGGGACCCCCCCCAAAGGTATCAGCCCTCCCCCCTCCCGTCCTCGTTGCCAACAAGAGACCTGGACCGCACACAGACAAGAACCAGACGGAGCACCCCTCAACAGGGAGATGCCTCGGTCCTCATCCCCCAGCGGTGGCGCGGCACGGGGGCGCCCCAGCCGGAGATGTATTCGAAGAGAGGAGGGGGGGGGGGATCTGGAACAAAAGTTTGTGTACCAACAATAGCCCAAATCGATTTTTCCTCTACTTAATTTCATTTTTTCCCACGATGAATTGGGGTCCAGGGGGGAAGGGGTCCAGGCCATGAAGCAACAGATACTTAGCTACCGAACGCCCCCATGTCACAGGCAACTGGTCACAGCCCTAACCCTAACCCTGACCTGGAGGAGCGGGGCTACCCCCCCCCTGGGGAAGGGTCCGGGGGGGGGGGGGGGGTAGCCCTCCTCCTCTAGTAGTTCCCAGCCATTCTAATACATACACCCTGGCCCCGGCTGCGGGCGCGACTGCTGCTGGTGCGTTCATATAACGTTCTGTTTACAACCCATCTACGCCCCTTCCCTAGGGACGCAGCAGCACAGGGGAACCGGCCCCCACCATTTCATGACGACACATCGTCCGTGGTCTTTGAATCACGTGCACGGGGGTTCGACGTGGGCGAGGCAGCGCGTGCGGGGAAGGAGGGTGCCTCAGAAGGCCACTGGGTACTGTGTCGTACAACCGGTGTCCAGTGCCATGTTGTTTGCGTGATCTGATTTGGTCGATCGAGGTGATTGGTGGGGTCGATGTTTGCCCCACAAGGCTTGGCACTGAAAGAAACCAATGCAATCCAGGGCCGCCCGTAAAGGGGGGGGGAATTGAACAAACATCCCTCCATCACGTTGACAAAATGGAATGCTCACGGTTACCCCCCAACCGCCGTCGGTTACCCCCCAACAGCCGTCATTTACCCTCCAACCGCCGTCGGTTACCCACCAACCGCCGTCGGGCACCCTCCAACTGCCGTCAGTTCCCCTGCAGGCGCCGTAGGTCACCCTTCAACTAGGCGCCGTCCATAATCTCTAAGGGAAAAAAAAAGAAATCTGGCTACTTGCGGGCGACCTTGATGCAACTCCGGTATGTTGCATCTCCGGTCACATGCTGATACTCGTTACAGACTTGGATATGGGGGATCAATGGTCGGTTCCGATAGACTGAATGTCCCCGCCATAGACAATTCCAGCCATTAGTCCAGCAGTACTGCGAAGTCCAATCAATGCACGTGTCCCCTTCTTGGTTGACTTGGATATGGAAAGGGGGGGGGGGGTTGTCCTGTGCCTCGCTCGGATGTTCGAAACCCACATATCCAACGTCCGGGCTCGAGAGTGCGATGTGGGACACCTAACGATCCCGTGCGCGACGGTCAAACATGGGATCCCTCGGAGGTAAAGACGCAGGAGGAAGTTTCGGCGGTTACAAAAGCGGTTGACAGGGAGTGGGGGTGTTGCCACCTGCCGGTAAGGGAAGGTAAGGGGGTTCGAGTGAGGCGCTGGGCTTTGATCTGCCTGACTGAGTGTGGGCGCCGGTGTCGCGACGCGTCAGCTGCCGGGCCCCAGGCTGCACCACCTCCTGACCCCTGACCATCTCTGGTTGCTGCCATCCTTCTAGTGGAGGCTGAGGGGCGGTGCCTTTGTTGGACTGCACCCGCACCACATCCCCAAACGCCATCCCCGGCCCCCCAGCAGCCCATGGAGGATGGGGCTGGGTGCACCGCCTGTTGTTTCACGTCGCTGTGCCTGGCACCAGGGGGACAGGCTGCATTTCAGGTGCATTTCACAGTAGGCAGGGATTGAATGACTTGACTCCCTCCCTCCCTCCCTCTCCCTCCCTCCCTCCCTCCCTCTCCCTCCCTCCCTCCCTCCCTCCCTCCCTCCCTCCCTCTTCCTCCCTCCCTCCCTCCCTCCCTCCGTCGCTAACTCACTCACTTGCGAGAGCCCCTGCACGCATTCACTCACTCACGCACTCACTCACCCACTCATCAGCCCCATCCTGCTGCCCCCCTCCATGGACCCACTTCCCCGATTTTTTTTTCAACCGAATCGGAGAGGGGGGGGGGCGATCGGTCGAAAGCTTGTGAAGGGTGAGGGGCAGGCCGGCTGCGGCGGCAGGGGGGGGGGGGGGTTGCCATCAAGGCCGAATACGTGTGCCGGTTTGGTACCTGCGGGTGGGGCACTGGCCTGAGTGTTCAGGGGGAACTGGGGGGAAAGTATCTTCTGGCGCGTGAGCGGGCGTTGTTCCTCTTGCGGGGGGGGGGGGAGGGGGTCCCTGGCAGCACCGGCCGTCCCAGGCCCCGTGGCAGTGTTGTCACGCACCGGCGGCCCGCTTCGCCCATTACGCAACGCCCTTTGCTGATCCCTTTGTTCGGCTGCATCACCTCCCCGCCCCCCCCCCACAAGGCCAAGTGGGGGGGACCCCACGAAGGCGGGCCGGTCACCAACGCCGCGCGCCCGGTGCCCAGTGCCGCGTCCTCAGTCCCGCGCGGCGCTCTGGTGCAACGCGCGGGTGGTCCGGGGCTCCTCCGGCCCCCCGGCCCCGCTCGGCCCCATCGGGCGCGCAGGGCACCCTCCGGACTTCACGGGTCCGGGCGTGACGGGCGGCGACGCCTCTGGCAGCGCCGATGGGGGAGGGGCCCGAAGGCTGCGGTCATGCGGGACGGACCTCCCACGCCCCCCCCCCCCCCCGTGTGACATTCCGTCAGGTGGTTGTTTCTTTACGGGGCCCTGGACAGTCACCCGTTCTTCCCTTCGCATGTTGCGTCGGGTCGCTGCTTTCTGTCGGCCGCTGCGGCCGGTGCTCCTGCTGGTGTTGTTTCCGCGAGCCCAGTAGTTGGTGTGTTGGGGCTGTGCTGAATGTGGCGGGATGTGCCGTTTGCGCGTCAGCAGCGCCCAGTAGTTGGCGTATTGAGATTGTGCTGGTTGTTGCCAGGGTCGTTTGACTGTTTTGACTTCCTACGCGCCTCTGTCCATAGGCCGTCCATAGCCTGCCTCGCTGTGTTTCTGTGTGCGTGAGGCCCAGGTGCCCTGTTCCTCCACGCGCTGTCCCGGCCGTCCACCATATGTCCTTTTCCCCCTCACGGCTGGTCTGCCCCCCCCCCCCCCCCTCGACAGCATCACGTCACCATCACGTCACACGGTCACGGTGGCGGCGCTGTGTCTACGTCGCTTTCGGGGTCGGATCGGGTGCCACCGGCGCCAGCAAGCGCCCGGGGCACCGCGACAACAGCGCCCGCACCAGAGGCTCGAGCCGTGCTTGTCAACCCCACGACCTGCGTTGAGCCCCTGTCCAGTGCGGCTGCTGCTGCCTTAATCCTCAGACCCTTCCTACGGTACCATTCCACCGGATGTCCCTCTTTGGAGGGGGGGTGGGGGGGTGATCGGTCTGAGTAGTGCTCGTACTGCACCTTCAGACCGCAATCGTTTGGTTGTTGGAATTTTTCGAGGGTTGACCAAAATGTGCTCTTCAGGTCCGAAGCCTGTGGGGCTTGCCCGGGCTGTGTGGGATGGGGCCAACCCGCCCCATCCGCCCCCTACCCCCCCCCTTACCTTCTCGACCCCCCCCCTACCTCCCCCCCTAACCCCCCCCTACCTCCCCCCCCTACACCCCCCCCTTACACCCCCCCCCTACCCCCCCGCGGCTTCGTTGTTGTGGAGACAAGCACTACACTCTTGCGGTTTTGCCCTCAATGGGCATGCGCCCTCCTGGAGATGGGTCCCTCGTGCGCGCCACAAGACGCGGGGGGCCGGGGGGGGGGGGGGTGCTGCGGGTTACAAAGGAGGGCTGGGGGTTCCATAAAGGCTGGTTTGTTCACTGGGTGCAATGCGTCCATGTCACCTGCTCTTTGGGATGCATCCGTCCCATGGCCAGGGAGTTCGAAGGATGCTCTCCACCACCACCGACGAAGTGGGAAATGTGACCCCCCCTCCCCCTTGCGAGAGCAACACTAAAATTCCAAGATTTGACGGAAAGAATGCCTACTGTCGCTCTGAGAGAAAGACGCCCGCACCGCGCGCACCGCGTTGTGCACCGCGCACGCACCGCGCAGGCGTTTCTAGCAACCCTCTTCTGCATTTTTCAAGTTTTTTTTCAGGGTGGCAAGGACGCGGTGGCCTAAGGGCTATGCATACAACAACGGAGGCCTCCACTCCAGCCTCCTCACCAAAGGTGGTTGTAGCTGCCCACACCCCCTGCCAGGGGAGGGCCGTGGGTGAGGTGCAGAAAACAGCACAAGGGGAAAGAAAAAGTTGTCCGTGCACGTGGAAAACGCCCGCACCGCGCGGGCGTCTTTTTCTGACAAAGACGTTGTCCGCGCGCCCGCAAGAATACACGCGCAGCGACCGTTGCGTCGTGAATGCCCCCGTCCAGGGGATTCCCCAATCTCCGCCTCCAAAGGACAAGAACGCACGAAAATGGGTGGCAGGACAGCAATCAGCATCCCTGAAATACCATCCCCAGCCCCAAACGACAGAAAACACTTGATATTCAAGGGCCCCCAGAAACCGGAAACGCCAAATTCCACGGTTCCAGAAGTTGCGGAAACGAAACCTGCTGTTGCTCTGACAAGCGAGTTGCTCTTGCAGGGGGAGGGGGGTCGTAGGGTGATCTACGTTGCCAAGCCCCATGGAGTACAGAGTCCTCCTGATGCCCTGGCACCCAAAGCCTATGGAAACGACCATCATCAACCGATTCGATATGGAACGGGTGTCGCGACTCAAGACGATACCACTGAAGGCCAAGATCACGCTTCCGTCGTGACCTGTCCCAGCGGCGGAGTTTGGCATCAGCTTTCGGGAATGTCAGTGCGACACAGGCCCCCAGGCCTCCGGGCCCACATTCCCCTCTTGTCCCTCCCTCGCTCCCCTGTCCCCTTGCGTGTGTCACACCAACGTCACGTGACCCCCCCCCCCTCGGGGGGAGCTCAACCGGCCCCCTAAGTCCCGACCAACACAGCCCGGGACACCGCCCGAGCCCCAAAACTCGCAGACGTATGGAAAATCCGCAACGAAGGGGTCAAGAAGAGCCGGCGTCTACAAGGGACTCTGCGAAGAGGGCTCCAGCCCTTTTTGACGCCTCCCGCACTCGAGAGGGCAGTCCTGGTCAGGGCAGCACCGGCCCAGACCCTCTTGTGACCCCCCACTCCTCGCGATCGGAAGCCCAGCTGCTGTGGAGAGGGGGGGGGGGGCGCAAAAGGCAAAGGTGCGCAGGGCCTGACCCGGTCCCCGGTGGCTCCCGCAGCGCTACGCACTGCCCTGCGGCCGGGGCAGACTGAGCCCCTGCGGCTTTGGCAAGAGACGGCGCTTGGGCGGCGGCGGCGCCGGATCATCCTCTGCATCGCTGTCCTCATCATCGCTGTCCAGTCCCATGTCGAACTGTTTGCCCTTCAGGCGCTTTGCAGCCGCGGCCTTTTGCAAATATGGCGGGACCTGTCGACCAAGGGGCACATCATGGGACCTCTGCCCTTTCTGACTCTCGTCTCCTTCGCTCTCTTTCGCATTTCGCGCGCGCACACACACACACACTCTCTCTCTCTCTCTCTCTGTCTGTCTGTCTTTCTCTCTCTCTCTCTCTCTCTCGCTCACCCCCCCACCCCCCCACCCCCCTACACACACCCACACCCACACACCCACACACGATTGCAAGACAAATGGGCACAACGCGGTTTCCGAGTGTCAGAATCCTCGTCAGTTGGAACGTCAAACAGGACAGAGCATGTTCGCCGCCAATAGGCGCCTTTCTGCAGTAACGGGAAAGGCAGGGATGGGCTCGCATCGTGGGGGATGCATAGTGTTCAAGATGAAGTTCTGGGCGGCCTCTGGCAGCTGCGCTGTACCAGAAGCCTGTGCAGAACATACGATGAGTTGATTCCCAGTTAGGTACCCTGGATAATTTGGGAAAGGCAGGCCCTGTCCCGCCCTATTGCTGCATCAGGCCCACCGAGGTTTGTGATACCGCCCTAGGTACACGCTAGAAGACCCAATTTCGTTCTAGCCTAGATGGCGCTAGAAGGCCAGAACGAAAAAAAGAGGGGGATACCGCTACCCGTGGGGGTGAAGGGTGGGTGATATGAGGGATCCAAGTTGGACCCCCCTATCCGTACTCGGGGGCCTGGGGTTTGTTTTTTACAATTTCAGCGTTTTGACCTGAAATTGGAGTGGAAAAAAATGTTGTTCTAGTGACGTTCTAGCGACGTTCTAGCGCCGCTCGCTAGAACGTCGCTAGAATGGTACCCTAGAACGTCGCTAGAACAAAAAAATTCAAACATTTTGGGCAAGTGAAGGACACCAATGTGTGTGTGGGAGGGGTTCCATGACACACACACACACACACACACACATAGAAACCAACAGACTGGGTGCATGTATAGACATATCTCTAAGGGACATTCAGAACATGCCAACGCGGAGCAAATTCGTGTTTTTTCAGGGTTTTCTCAATTTTTTGTCCAAAGCACCAAAATTTCATTCCGTAGGGGGGGGTATGTGTATGCTTTTCGAAATCTGTGAGAAAAGGCCGTTTCAGAAATGTATGGGTTGGGGGGGGATAGGTGACCATATTTTTGAGTACCGAGGCCGACCTTTTCGGCGTTTCAGGGTTTTCAGGCCTCAGGCTGCTCCGCTCATGCGTGCAGGACACCAACTCACAGGTCTTCCCCTGGGTGCTCCGACATATTGTGGAGTTGGAGCAAAGTGGAAGGAGGTAAATGGATGCATTTTGACGTGCTGAATCCAAATATTGTGGTCTCATGTCCCAACTTGACAGCCTCTTTGAGAAATTCTGCCATCTTTGATTTCTTGCACTCTGGTGAGCTTGATGCTGCAAGTTGCACCAGGCATCACCCGGGTGTCAAAGGTAGTTATTGGTCAAAATCTTCAACATATTGGGGTCTTGAGGGGACCCATGTTGCACATGTCTTCTACACATCAAATGCAACAAATCCACCTGACTGACGTGACCCTCATATGCCCATATGTTGGAGTAATGGGGGTAGGGGTGCGGTGCAGTCTGTCTGAAACCGGACTAGAACAGGCAAAAAAAACCCAACCTGTCAACGGTAACGGCCATTTTTTGAAAAAATATGGTTCCGGACCCCCCCTAACCCATACATCTCCGAAAAGCCCTTTTCAAGGGCTTTCCGAATATACCCCACATACCCCTACCTACGGGACACTCAGTGAGCACAAATCAGGCAACAATGGCACCGACCCCTGAAAACGCTCCGTGTTGGCATAATCGGCACCGTCCCTTAGAGATATGTGCCCCCACACACCGGCGCGCGTGCACACACACACACACACACACACACACACACACACACACACACACACACACACACTTTGACACAGGCACAGGCACTATGTGGCTGCCCTCCCTTCAAGCCGTGGTTGTGGGGGGTCTTTCCTTTTTTTGCACGTTTGTTACGGGCAGGAGGGAGCTTGAGAACTGATGGGGGGGGGGGGGCAGTCAGGGTGTGGGAGGGTGTCCTTTTCTTTCTCTCACAGGTGGTTTGCTTTATTCATTAAAACCCCGACAAAAAAAGAATGAAAATGATCATTTCTGAAGTTGCAGGTGTGCTACACTATGTTGTGCAGTGTTGTGGTGTCTTGTGGTCTTGTAAGGTGTGCAGTGGTGTCATGTGGTGTGGTGTGGTGGGGTGTGGTGGAGTATGTTGTGGTGTGTGATCTGGTTTTGCATGCCGTACTGTGTTGTGGATGACTGTGTGTTGTAGTCTAATGAGGTGCAGTGGTGTGTTGTGGTGTCATGTGGTCTGGTTTGGTGTCATGTGGTGCGGTTGGTTTGTTGATTGGTTGTTGGTTCGTTGTTGGTGGGCTGGTTGATTGTTTGGTTCATTGTTGATCAGTTGGTGGGTTGGTTCATTGGTGCATGTCTGGTTTATTGGTTGGCTGTTGGGTTGCTGGTTGGTTGGTTGGCTGGTTGGGTGCATCTACACCCCATGGTGTGTGGTGTGGTGTGGTGTTGCATGGTGTGAGATATGGTGTCCGTGGGTGTGCATGTATGTGCAGCCATTGCAAGGGCGGTGGGGGGGTTGTATAGAATTAATGTTCTTGTTCTAGCGGTGTTCTAGCGACGTTCTAGCACCATTCTAGCGACGCCGATCGGTCGCTAGAACGTCGCTAGAACGGTTCACTAGAACGCCGCTAGAACAAGAACATTAATTCCATAGGGGTCTATATTGTCAAACTGTTTTACACACACACACACACACACACACACACACACACACACACACACACACACACACACACACACACACACAAACACACACACACACACACATGCGCGCGCGCGCGCACAAACACAGACACATGTTGGGAACCGTAAAAACAAGAGCAAAAGCACAAGAAAAGCGGTTGAAGCAAACTCCTCAGGAGGTGCAGAGCAGCCCTAGACGTCTTTCGGTCACACACACACACACACACACACACACACACACACACACACACACACACACACACACACACACACACACACACACACACACACACACACACACAGGTAGAAAGACAAACATGTGCAAGTGGAGCCCTTGTTTCGGTCGCCCTCTCAGGGGCGCATCTCAGCGAACAAATAGCCGTTGAAAAGAAGCAGGTGATGAACAAGCGCCTTGCAGCACAACGAAGTGAGGGGGCCACCTCGTCCTCTGGGAGATCGTCGGCATCCGAATCGGACCCGTCGGCCGTGACGTTGAAGGCGGTGGGGTCGTACATGGGCTGGGCCTCGGGGGCGGGGCTGGGCCCCTTTGGGGCCGGGAGCTGCATCTTCGGGGCTGGCAGCTGCATCTTTGGCAGCGCCGGGCCGGTCGGGGCGGGCGCGGGTGCTGGGGGCGGCCCTGGTGCGACTGCAAACGACACGAAGGCCTCCAACGGCTGCGGCCCGGCGGCGGGCGTTGGCCCCTCCGCTCCGGGGCTGGGCTCCGCTGCCATGGGGGTGTCCATGGGAGGCTGAGCCTCGGCCCCGGCAGCATCCGGGGCTGAGAGGTCAGGGAGGGGGCCTGGGGGCTGTGAGCCCAGCCACTGGAATGTGGGGTCCTTCGCCCGCAGCAGCGCCAGCAGCTGCTGCTTCTCCGCCTGCTCCCTCGCCAAGACCCCCTCCAAGTGGTCGATCCGCGCTCGCAGCTGCAGGACCTCTTGCGCTGGAGGGTCTGGTTGGGCCGCATGTGGGGGTTGCAGGGGCATGGGTGGCGGGCCCTGCAGGCCTTGGGGGGGCAGGTTGGGAGGGAACATGGGCTCCGGGCTGGGGAGGAGCGCGGGCGCTGGGCCCGGTGCGGGGTCACTACCGGGGGCAGGACCGGGACTGGGTGGTCGCGCAGGCTTCGGCAGAACCTCGGTAGGGATGGACACCACGACGCTGCTGAGCTTGGCGGCCAGCTTGCCCCACGGGTTTTCGACGGCCCGTGTGGCGACAGCAGGGTCGCGCCAGAATTCGAGTTCGAATGCAGCGGGGGGCCTGTGGGGGTGGCGTTGGGGGCCCTGGCGTTGTGAGCGGTGCTGGTGGGGTTGACGGTGAGAGTTGTGATGATGGTTGTCCTGGTGATGCTGGTGATCCTGGTGGAGCTGCGGGGGAGGGGGGAAATGATGTTGGTGGAGGAGGTGGTGCTGGTGCTGGTGATGCTGGTGGAGGTACGGGGGAGGGGGTAAATGGTGGTGGTGGTGGTGGTGGTGGTGGTGATGGTGGGGCGGAGGTCGTCGGTACCGGGGGGGAGGCGCCCGAGCACCAGGGTGGGAGGGCACGCCAAATAGCTGGCCAGGTTGCAATGGCCCTGATGGGGGATGGGACATGGTGCACTGCACACAACAAGCAAGCAGCAGGACATGACACACGTTGGTGGCCCCAGAGGCAGCTGCACCAACTTTGAGAGAGAGGACGAGTCGCAAAAACGAGGGGGTGGCATCAGACGTGGCAGCCTGCACAACACATGTACCACTGGGGTGGCGGCCATCTCTGACATACTGTCGCATGCGGATGGCATAGACACCAAGGACTGTTTTTTTTTTTCAAATTTGTGTTGGGGGTATCGGAAGTTGTGGGTATCAATACACCAACAGCACTTGCAGTACAGCAGTAGCAGCAGCAGCAGTCGCATTACATCCTGTGTTGCATGCCTGGAAAGGACTTGGGGGTCATGTGCCATTAAACACACTTACCAACCAGACAAGCAAACAGCTTGGTGACAATGGAGGTATTGTTAGAAATGTAAAGAGACTCCTCTTTACCTAACCACTTAACCCAGGTCGCACGCTCCAGTACCCTCATATCCGAAATCTGGTAACCCTTACCCTGCATCGCCGCAGAGACAAGCCGCATTCAAGACCACAACCACCCCTTATCATTCTCCACCACCACCAACAAATCATCCAGATAGTGATCACGATCCGGTCTATAGCTCATAGGAAGATGCGGCGGCGGGGGCATCAGGTCAAAGGCCTCCTGAAGGTGTCTCCCCACGACCTCTGGGCAAATGGGGGGGGGGGGGAGCTTCCAACCAAATGGCAGTGTACGAAGATCATACACCATGGGACGATTGGACACGAAAAGTTCCCTAGGCCTTAGGCGGAAGCTGTAAGAAGGTAAAACAATTCCACAAATCAAAAGTGCACGCATGTCTGGGGATGTGTCTCCCTGTCACACTGGACCCCCAACAGACGAATTTCTGACATGAAGACCACATGTTGGGAAGTCTCATCTTGGGCTGGGGCTGGGGGTTGCTTTTATTCCCAACCTTACAGTTGACAACTGGTGAGCATTTTTCAGCGGACTCAGGAATGACAAACACGGGTGCGCTCGGGGCCAAACCAAAACTAGGCATCCCTTCAGCAATGGGGTGAATATGGTCCCCGGGGGGGCGACTCCGCGGGTCCTAGGACGCCAACTACCCCTGCCCCCCCCCCCCCCCCCCTTAGGGGCCTTCGGCCAACGGTTAGTTGCCAAAGGTGTTGCCCTCAGGCGTCCATGGCCGCCTAAGGCGCCCGATGCTCCATGAACACCAAAGGTGCCCTAAGGCAAATTTTATCCAATTTGCACCCCAACACTATCCTTAAACGCAACCTTGACTCTAACGCCCACCCCCAACCCTCAGCCTACTCCTATCCCTACACCTAACCCTAATCAAGACTGAATATTGGGACCGAGCTGGTGGGGGAGGGAACACTAACTATGACTGGTGAGGGACATCAAGAATGATTCACACATTGATGGCTCTTGACAAAGTGAAATCAGCTTGCAAGTGAACCCCATCACCACGAGGCCCACTTTCAAGGCTTTTTGGAGTTCTGAGGGGCCAAAATGCCCCAAAATGGAGTTATGAGGGGCCAAAATGCCCCAAATGGGCTTAAAATGGGCTCATTTCACCCGTTTGTGCACCCCAAATGGTCTAGGATGAGGTTTGGAAAAATGCGTTTTTTGACCCATTTTTGACCCATTTTTGGTCCCAAAACAGCCCATTTTCAAGGCACTTTGGGATTTTCGGAGGACCAAAATGGGCCACCACAAGCTCAAAACGGTCCAAAAACACTTGTTTTAGCGTCGCACATGGTCTAGGATCAGTTTTGAGAAAAATCATCTTTTTGCCCCTACTGGACCCTGTTGACCCATTTGGGCACCCACCTGTTTGGGCTTGAGCTTGCAGCTTGCTGCAGCCTAGTGGGCCTAGGTATTGGGGTCTAGGGGGGAATCCTTGCACTGCACGCGCACTGCGCGCACACTGCGCGCTACTTTTAGACTATATTCCCTCCAATGAGCCCCTAGGCGCGCCCCTTGGAAACACCCTTAGAATTAGGTGACCCAAACTGGACTGCACGGGACCTTGAGGGGGACCTTCCCGGTTCTTGTGGCAGTGGTGAAGGACCGGGGGCCTTTGGGGGGGGACTTGACTGTGTGTTGAGCGGCGGAGATGAAGGGCGGCCAGGTGGCGAGTGTGGACTTGGGATGGCAAAGGAGATGGACTCCATCTTGCATTGCCGATTCACCACTCTCAACCCATCTTGGTAGTATTCCAAGTGGAGGAGTCCGTCTTCAGCCGTCGCAACCACCGTGGCAGGAGGTCGCAGGCCATTGGTGCGAGTGTAGAACACCCTATCCGCAATACTAAGATCCATGGAGAAAGTGGGCCTGAAAAATGAGGAGGGAAGTATGATATCCCATAGCAGACACCCTCAAAGTGTATCACCATATCAATCAACCGAGAAAAAGAGTAGATGTGGTGGAAATGGGGGAAAAATGTGCGCAAAAAAGTAGAAATGGGTGAAACAGGGTGAACATCCAAAAATGCCAGATCCCCAATGCATCAAAACCTACTACCAAACAACAATGATGCCCAAAGTACCACAAAGTATGGGTTTCTAGTATGGCTAAACGCCCAAATAGTTGCACTGCGCGCGCACTCCACGCGCACTGCGCTTAAGGCGCCCCCTTAGGGGCTTTGCAGGGCTCTAGTTGGAAGACACGGCCCCACTGCTCAAACGCGAAGGCTTCCTTTCGTCGGAGGATGAACCATACATAGTAGAGCTAGAATTGGACCCTAAAGATTCATTCAAGGAAGGGTCAGAGTGCCTTCGTGTCGAATGCCGACCCTTCTTGTGTCTTGCCCGATCCATGCGCTCTTTTCGCCTCTTGTCTTTTTTTGTTTTTCTCCTTGGGCGCCGATTTCAACGCCTTCCGTCCTGTATTATCACACACCAAGATCACTAACCAAACTTCTTCCATTAATTCGGTCGCCAGCAATGCCGCAGAAGAGGATTCCATGCCATCATGCACGTCGTCCTTATCCGTCATCGCGTGCATGCCCTTCAAATACCGCTCAAGCACCTTACACAATTCTATTGCCTTCGGCAAGTCCACCTCGCAGAGAATCTACCCCAAGCCACACACACCCTAAATAGGGTAAAAACTACATAAATACGGCGTAAAACATGCTTTACATACCTTGGATGGTCATTTTAAGTGGTGACAATATCAAAAAAACAAGTTTCAAAAACTTCGATTTTAGAGCTGCCCAGGGTGAAAAACTACATAAGCAGGTTGTGTACCAATCCCTTGGGAGGACCCCCCCCCCCCGTGCGGCCAATACCCAAATAGGGTGAAAAACATGTAAATACGGCCTAAAACGTGCTTTACATACCTTGGATGGTCATTTTAAGTGGTGACAATATCAAAAAAAAAGTTTCGAAAACTTCGATTTTTGAGCTGCCCAGGGTGAAAAACTGCATAAGCAGGTTGTGTACCAATCCCTTGGGAGGACCCCCCCCCCCCCCGGACCTGATACCCAAATAGGATGAAAAACACGCAAATACAGCCTAAAACATGCTTTACATACCTTGGATGGTCATTTTAAGTGATCACAATATCATAAAAACCAGTTTTGAAAACTTCGATTTTTGAGCTGCCCAGGGTGAAAAACAGCATAAGCAGGTTGTGTACCAATCCCTTGGGAGACACCCCCCCCCCCCCCCGGACCTAATACCCAAATAGGATGAAAAACACGTAAATACGGCCTAAAACATGCTTTACATACCTTGGATGATCATTTTAGGTGGTCACAATATCAGAAAAACAAGTTTCAAAAACTTCCATTTTTGAGCTGCCCAGGGTGAAAAACTGCATGAGCAGGTTGTGTACCAATCCCTTGGGAGGACCCCCCCCCCCCCCCAGACCTGATACCCAAATAGGATGAAAAACACGCAAATACAGCCTAAAACATGCTTCACATACCTCGGATGGTCATTTATGGTGATCACAATATCATAAAAACCAGTTTCGAAAACTTCGATTTTTGAGCTGCCCAGGGTGAAAAACAGCATAAGCAGGTTGTGTACCAATCCCTTGGGAGCCCCCCCCCCCCCCCCCCCGGGACCTAATACCCAAATAGGGTGAAAAACACGTAAATACGGCCTAAAACATGCTTTACATACCTTGGATGGTCATTTTGGGTGGTCACAATATCAAAAAAACAAGTTTCGAAAACTTCGATTTTTGAGCTACCCGGGGTGAAAACGGCATAAGCAGGTTGTGTACCTCCCCATTCACTAGGCCATTATTGGTGGAAACAGTCATTTCGCGTCTTTGGCACGGGTTGTGAACGGCTCTCAGCAAGGCTACAGACTGCAAAAAACGTCCTTTCGTATCCTAGTAGGCATATACCGTCACAACATCCCCACTCACACCCCTCAGGGTGGGTACCACGGGTTCACCGAGGTTGCCAAAACCGCCAACATAGCATAAATGGCTGAAAAGTGCATAAACTGCATGAGCGCTCGTCCCACTCCGCCCCATACAAACCCTATGGAGTCGGGACCCGGAAACACTTTTTCGGCTCAAAATCGAAAAAAACCAAAAGATTCATGATTTTCGACCCAAAAAAAGGGGGGGTCATTTTTTCGACATTTTTGACCCCCCCCCCCACCCCCCCCCACCCCCCCCCCACCCCCCCCTAAAAAGTGGGTTTCAAGTGGGGGGGGTCTGGGGGGTCCGGACCAAAAACTCATTGGGGGATGCGTTTATTGGACAAAATAATGATTTTACAAGGGGTTAAACTAACAATTCAACCCCTTGGGGTAGGGTACGCGAATAGGCCCAAATGGGGGGGTATGTGGCGTTTTCCCCATGTATACGCCTGCCTGGCTTTGATCTAACAACCTCTGCGAGGTGATTCTATTGCCTTCGGCAGTGCACCTCGAAGAGAGGTTGACAGTCAGCCAATCAGTCAGTTAGACAGGCCAGCAGTCAGGCAGACAGAAACACACACTTTGGGTTTTTTGTTAGTAGCAGACACTTTATGTAGCAGTCGGGACCATTCTCACTTCAAGTATCGGTAGTGGCCGAGTGGTAATGCATGCCACCGCCAGCTTTTAGGTCGGCGGTTCGAACCCTGGTGCGCTGATTATTTGCAGCGGCGCCGCCGCTGCAAAAGTCAACAGGCCAGGATTCGAACCACCGACGATAAAGCATGCGTCGGCTGCGTTACCATTGGACCAGCGGCGATGTTGCAGCATTCAGCTTCCCCACTGCTTGAACCCTGTTGAGCAAAAACTTTTGACCCCCCCCCCCCACCCCCCACCCCCCCCCAAAAAGTGATATCCAGTTTTAGGGGGTAGAGGCCTCAGAATCAAAAAATCCATTGGGGGATGGTCTTATTGGGCAAAATAATGATTTTACAAGGGGTTGGACATCCAATATCATGCCTTGGGGTATGCTGCGCGAATGACCCCAAAAAAGGGGGGTATACGCCGCTCGCGCCTGCGCTTGATCTAACAACCTCTCTTCGAGGTGATTTTTGTGTTCAACGAGTGGATCCCGTGCGCTTACGCATTGGCTTGATATTCTTGAGAGACATTACCTCATACCTAGGCTTGTGTGATTCCACCTCCCTGGCCTTTGTGGCCACCTACCCCACCGGATCCGGCTGAACGGTCGCCGCCGTCGCCGGATTTTTGGGCCCATTGATCTTCATGGCCAAAGCAAACGATGCTGCCGACTGCTGTGGATTCTTTTTTTTTTTGGATGACTCCATTAGTTCGAAGAGTTCTCAAGATAGCTCTTGGTAAGTGGGCCGCACTTCAGCGTATCATACATTGGATCCCTGCAAAGCAAGGCACGAGGTGCTGACCCAAGGCTCACAAGCAAATACAAGAGGGCTCTCTAGTGCGGTAGGCAACCGCCACGCCGTTCGGCGAACCTGAATGTAGTCTGTTAGGATGCTGCCGATTGCTCTGGATTCAAATCGAACAATTGAACTTCTAGGCCATAATGGTCGGTATCAATCGACTGAATGTCCCCGCCATAGACAATTTCAGCCCTTAGTTCTACAGTTTGTGCAACACATTGTGTCCCCTTCTAGGTTGGGGTGCTCCTCTATGCATATGTACAGCCGTGTAGCACCTTTGGGTAATTGAACTTTTAGGCCTCACCAACATTAAACCAAACATAAAGGCATCTTTGTAATATTGAAATCCACTCCTCCCCATCGTGACTCCGAGCTGCTTGTAAAAGATGCGTAACAATGACGTAGTATTCACTCTTTTGGACGCCAGCCAGCCTGCAGAACCCGAAAGAAACACAGCCGCCTTATGTTCCATAACCTGGCACCGAATACAAAACTGGGTGAGGTGCAACAAGATGGGAATAGATTTGCAAAGGGTAGTCCCATTGCCCCTCCAAATATTGTGATAGCCGTCATACCCACGGGATCTTAACAGCGATGCACACCACGGAAACGAGCGCCGGGTCGAACCGTATCGCAGCCCAACGACAAGTTTTGCCCCACACCAACTGCTACCTCGTGCCGGGGCTGAGCTTCGAGGGTGAGATCTTCAAAGAGCAACAAAAGGCCTTCCTTACCCGCCTCATCTTGCCCAATCTAGCGCGGATGTTCAATGGACAGCAACAAACGACATTTCTGACTCAAGAGTATCACGGATCAGGCCCAAAATCCCTAGACGAGGGACCCCAGGGTAGGAACTGTGGGTGCTTGGGAAGTCTGAATCTCCAAGCTGCGTGCGTGCCGCGTCAGTTGCTCCCCCAAGGGGTCAAAACTAGGGTTGGAGTATTTGCTGACATACAAGACTTTGCACTGCGTGCACAGCATTCCCTCAATCCCAGGCCCTAAGCACGCCTTCCTGTTGGTTGCTATGCAACCGGAATTTTAAAAAAAATACGTCCTTCGGTCTGTAAATGGTCCTTGAGCTGGCACATGTCAGTGACAAGCCTTCTCCACTGGATGTGCAGTGGCCTGTGAGTAGAAAAGTCCTAGATTCAATTCCTTGGATTCAATTCCTGGCAACACCCATGACCCATCAGCCTCATGAAGAAATTGCTTTTTTTTCGTGAACAAACAAAGCCACAAGAAGACGAATGCGCATAGGAATCCCATCAAAAATTGTTGCGCCAGCCAGCCTGGGGTCTAAAAATCGGTGGAAAAAGGCAAAAGTGCGGGCGCCAAAATTTTTTTGTCTTTATTTGTGTACAAAATCACAAATTTTTGGAATCCAAGCCAAACAGGTCACTTTCAGTTTTGCAATTTGCAGCCTCCCATAACTCAACATGCAACTGAGAGCACAAACTGCTGAGATTTCCCCTCCAGGTTCTGAAATTGACCGCGCTCCTGCTTTGTCCCCAGCAATCTTTTTTTTTTTGTCCAAACCCAGGTCAGCTGGCGTACCCTGCTCATCATACGGTACTTGAGACAGCATCTCGGAATCAAGGTTCAGAGCTGTCCAGTTCTACGAGGATCCCACAAATGACTGTGATAGCGGATCTGACACGTAGTGGGGATTAGCTGAGTCTGCAACCAGGCTATCCAGTGGGAGACTGCCACGCCCATAGGCTTCCCAGTGTGCATGAGGCACAATGACTGTAGGCTGACCAGGACAGCACTGTGAAGACTGAAGGCTGGGATGAACCAGCGGGTTGCATTGCATACAATATCAGTACCGGGGAGGGAGGGGAAGACGACATTCAGGCATAGCTGGTCAACATTCACTACGGGGGTGGGAACTCTGGACTGGGGGGGAAGCAAGAACACAAGCAGGGTTATGGCGCGCTGGGGGGGGGGTGGCATTCCACACCTGTGGGGGAAAAGATAGGAGATAGGGGATAAAGCCACAGGAGGGCCAACCTGCCATTGGTTGGTAGAATAGAAATAGGAACTGGCGCGCAGCCGACACCACCGACAAGTGGAAGGATCAAGTTTCAAGAACTGTCACTGCAACTAGGGGGGGGGGGGGGCATGTGGACCCTTTTTGGGTTGGAGTATTCCAAGGCAAAGGGCTGTGAACGCTTTTTGAGGTGATGCACCGTGGCTGCAGCAGCCCGGAAAAGATCCTTGGCGATAGACCAAAGTTCCTTCAGAAGGTGAGCAGCGATTTTGGTAAGTTGCTGCATCAACCAATGCCTCTGGGTATGCAGGGATTGAACCCAAAAATTTTATTTCTCTGCGTTACAATTTTCCATCAGGGTGTCGTAATATGCAAGAAGGAACATCCCCTGGCGTCTCCAAACAATGATGAGGCGTTGCAAAGTTGCAAAGGAAGTGTGTAGGCTGGTGTACAAATGTCGTATACGTTTGCAAAAAAAATTTTTTTTCACTCAGACTCACAAGTTCATCGTAAGTGCTCGGCCAGACGGGCTGGATCAGTAATGACAGTGTAAGTACAACATATGTTATCCCGTGCGATTCCCGGGTCGCATACCACCATCAGTGGCGGGACGTATATTTGAGACTCAACTGTTGTCTGTCACTCACTCATGCAGTATCAGAGACTGCCACGCCACTGAGGCATCGAAAAGAAAACAAAGGGGGATGACATGTGAAACATGACTGCTGTGTGAAAAAGTGGGGAGGTCCAGTTCAGTGGCCTCCTGCACGTGGGCGTTTTATTGTCGTATACGTTTGTAAAATTGCTGCAGAAGAGAGGCTTCTGTGTATTGAGCATACCGGAGGAAACGGCTCCCTAACTCCATATCCCATCGCTGATGTTGCATGAGGGTTTGGGCAAGTTGTGTGTACGCTGTGAGCGCACTAGACTGGAGCTCTGAATCAGGGTGGGGGGGCGAACAGCGTGGGTTGAACCATACCTGGGAATATGCCTAGTGTGAAGATGCGCAAGACCGCAGGTCTGCTGTGTGGGGTGTACCGGGATGCTGGGTGAGGTAGTGGACGGCTTTGGACTGATTTCGTGAGGTGGGGGGCTGGGTCAGCAGCTTTATTCGGCGTGTCATCAGTGGGGTGGGTGCCGGTTTTGGGGAGGGTGTGTCTGGGTCAGGGTGGCATGAAACGCCTCATAAACCAGGATAAGCAGGGAGGGGGAGAGGGGGCAGCCCTCCTTGATACCCCGCTGTAGCGGGTACTGAAAATCGCAGTACTGGTTACTGGAAGAGCGATATATGAACGCGATCATATCGAGTAAATTGGGGGGGATCCTGATACTCAGCGCTTCTCGGATACAAGGGTAGGGGGTACCCGGGAAGGCCTTTGCGATGTCCAGTAGACATACATAGGACTTTCCCCAATCTCCAACGACAGCTCATCTGTTGCATCTATTTCTGTATCTGTTTCTGCACCGGCTTCTGCCTCCATGTCTGCAAGTGGCAGTGACAGTGAGCCTGCTGCAAAAAAGACCAAGCGGTATGTCCCCAGTGCAGGTGCAGATGTTGTGGCACCCTTGGGTACAAGCACTATGCCCCCGCTTTGGCTCGAGCAGGGCATTGCGGATCATTGATGAATTGAAGAAGCGCCGGCGGGAGTGTGACGTGCCAAGGTGGCTAAATTTCGACACAAGTTCAAGTTTATTCATTTTTTTTGTGCTCAGGCCAAGGTGAGCACTCTACAGTACTGGAGGTAACCTCTCGGAATCAAGGTTCAGAGCTGTCCAGTGCTGCGATGATTGACACCAATTTATTTTGCACCACTGCCTGAGAATTGAGCGGGAAATTTCGCACGGGCTTGAAAAACGAAATTTCCCACAACGGAAACATTCCCGTTACGAAATCCCCCCCGCCCGCCCTGTGTACCACCTTTCACCATGGCACAACAAACTGGATCAGGGAGAACAACAGCCAAACGGGGATCTCGTGCTAACGCAAGGCTGTGCTCTGGTACGACAAGCAGCAATTCCTTTTTTCGTTTGAGCCATGGGAAGCTGGCAAAGCCCTCTCACCAGATGGCACTCGCGGAAACTTTCGGAATCAAGGATCAGAGCCGTCCAATGCTACGATTGTCCCAGACAGCATTGTGGTAGCGGACATAACATGTAGTGAGGATTGAGCTAAATCTGATGCCAGGAAATGCACTGGGAGCTGCCACGCCCGTAGGCATCCCAGTGTGTACTGGAGCACAACAAAGACAACAAGCAGCAATTTCGTTTGTTCATTTTTGTTCATATTTTGGTTAGCCTGCACCGTACGGTACTCAGATTAGCATTTAGAATCTTCTTTTTTTTTTTTTGAGTTCCTGACGCTCAAGGTGTCATTGAGTGCTCAGAACAGCATTCAGAATCAAGGAACCTAGCCATCCAAGCTGGATCTGACACCAGGAAATGCAGCAGGAACAATGCTTCCACACAGTGCAGGATCTGAATTGCATGGTGGAAGGCAATAGCTGATTGCATCATTGTTGTTGTTTCAGTGAATTTTGCTTCCGACTAACTCTCGAAATTGTCTAGGCACAGGTAAAGGTACCCCAGGTCAGTGGTGCACTTGGGGCGCTTCTTGGCACAGGCAAAACTAGCAATCGAGTCTGGCACAGGCACCTCGGGGGCGGAACAGGCCAGGTGCAAGTAGAGAATCAATCATGGTGGGCAAGAGAGGTCCTGTAGTTGAGGGGTACCATTCCCTCACATCCTGCCTTACAAATTTGCCCACCATTACTGCAACATACATCTTTTTTTTTTGGCTCAGACCAAGATGAGCTGGCGTAGCCTGCTCACTGTACAGTACTCGAGATAACCTCTCGAAATCAAGGTTCACAGTGCTACAGTGATCCCACAGTGGCTGTGGTAGCGGATCTGACACGTAGTGAGGATTAGCTGAGTCTGAAACCAGGTCATGCAGTGGGAGACTCCCACGCCCGTAGCTTCCCAGTGTGCATGAGGCACAATGACTGTAGGCTGAAAAGGACAGCGGTGTGAAGATTGTGAAGGCAGAGATGAATCAGTGGGTTGCATTTCATACACTATCAGCACCAGAGAGGGACGGGGGGGGATGACATTCAGGCACGGTTGGGCACTATTTGCTTAGGAGCAGAGAACACTGCTATCCCTATTCCAGTTGTGGCGGGGTGGTCGGTAACACACAGGAGAGGACTGAGGAGGAAGCGATAAGTATGTTGCAGTAATGGTTTGCGCACTACATCACAGCAGCCTCTCATTTCCCCAATCCTTTAGTCTGAAACCCCAGTTCTGGAACCCGGTACCTAATTAAGTACCTAATGAATGAGGTCCCAAAAATACAGTCCGAACAGAAGTGTCGTTGGACACGACATTTGTTGGACACGGGGGGGTTGGGTTGGGTTGGGCTGGCGGCCTCATGCAGGAGCAGGCCCTCGGGTGTGGGCTTCCTTCCCTGCCCCACCACGAGGCTGAACAACCTGACTGTCCGGTTCCAAGGCCGAGCGGACTATCGACAGCCACCAGACCCCACCGAAGCGCAGGTGGGCGGAAGATGCCGTCGTCCTGTGTGTAGGCGCGCGCGCGGGCAGGGGTGTGGGCGGGGGCTGGGCCTTGCGTGTGGGGGGCAAGTGTGGCCTGGTGCTCCAGGCCCGGTGGGGCAGGCCATGGGAGCCCGACGCTGAGCCCACCGGGGAGTAGTGGGCCAGGGCATCGCATCCTCCTGGTCACAGAGACACGCTGCCCGCCCGTCCCACGACTGCGTACGCACGGGGACGGGTGTGCGCCGGGCACGACTGGGGGGGACCCGCGCTCCTTGACTGCCTGTTGGCACAGGTGGCGCTGCTGTACTAGCTGGGTCCCGCACTCCCACGGCCTGGGGCGCTGGTGGCAGGTGGAGGGGTCCCTGGGCGCGCTGAGCGCTTCCCTGCCCTGGGACCTGCCCGGGAAGGTTCCCGGGTGCGGCGCTGC
Organism: Eutreptiella sp. 'Long Island Sound 2002'; assembly: GCA_964036045.1. Taxonomy (NCBI): domain Eukaryota; phylum Euglenozoa; class Euglenophyceae; order Eutreptiales; family Eutreptiaceae; genus Eutreptiella; species Eutreptiella sp. 'Long Island Sound 2002'. The sequence continues at coordinate 3,836,280 of OZ038393.1, read as the reverse complement.
TGCCCCGTTAGTCCTAGGGGCCCGTAGGGCACACCACCGGACTGGCCCCTCCAAGGGAAGGGGGGGGTAGGGGGCAGGGGTCGGCAGGTGGCTGTCTGGCCTCCAGGGGTCGCCCACAACTGCACTGCAGTGCACGGGGCTGTGCTGGCCTAGGCGTCTGTGATGAGGTTGGAGGGGCGCGTGCACACCTGGAGGTTCCCTGGGCAGGTCGCCCTAGGGATGCCCACAGCGGTCAAGCTGTGAGCCCTTCACAGCCTCCACTTTTCAGGCCCTGAGGGCGCCGACTCCGTGCACCCCTCCCGTCGGGGGCGCAGGCTGGGGGGGTTGAGTGGTGGATGGGTCCACCTGTCCGTTCATTGGCCCATGGTGTTCACTTGTTTGGGAGAGGAGGACCACCTGCTGGGTTACCATGCGGGTCCCAGATCCCGACATACTCGTCATTCAGCGTCCGCCCCTTTTCCGCGAGGGGAGGGACCTCGTTCACCATGTGCCGGCCTGCAGTGAGGGTGCGAGGGCATGCTGGGGGCGGGCGGGGGGGGGGGGCGGGTCTCCTTTTGGTCCCGCCCCATTTCTGTTGGGGGGGGGGGGGGGGCAGCAAAAAGTCTGCTCCCCAGTTTCCTGGTCCCCAAGGGGAACCAGCCCACGGCCTGCACCCTCACTTTGTGGTGGCTGAAATTTGGGCCGACAGAGTGGACACGGGGGGGGGGGGGGGGGATGCCCTTTCCTGTCTCACAGTCATAAACATGTCCCATGTTCCTCAATTTATGTTCCACAGGTACATGTACCCCGCCCCAGCCTTCCAGGGCAACAAAAGTCCCAAAATTTGACGGAAACAACACCTTCCATTGCTCTGACAAGGGGGGGCATTTCTAAAGGGCAAAATAGGACGTGGCTCCAGAAGTTGCGGAAAGAAAACCTACTGTTGCTCTGACAAGGGTGTTGCTCTTGCAAGCTGCGTGTGGGGGGGGGGGTACTGTCATGTAACACACGTCAAGATTGGTCCTGCATGCCTCAATGGTTGTCCTAGGGGGCGTTTTCGCACAGCGCGGGCACAGCGCGCGCACAGCGCCAATTATTACGGTGATTATCCAGGTAACAACCCTGAAAACCACGCACCTGCGGAATCATGCACAATCAATTCAAAACTCAAAAATTCAAACATCTGATGCTTGCCATGGGTCCCAGGGACCTAAATTCTGCCCCCTATAGCCCCGTCCACTGCAGCAGCCATTCAATGACGTCCTTTCAATCTTCTGAACTTACCGAACTCCCGGTGGTGGAGAACAGCCAACTTTTCGCTCAGCGTGCGCACAGCGCACGGTACGCCCCCCTACATCCACCAGAACCACAAAAACCCATCTCTGTGAAAAAAAGTAGTGTCAGGAAAAGTGCTGTGTAATCAGGGGGTGGTTCTTGCACACGGCAATTCTTGGGTACAGGGGCGGGGGGGGGTGGGGGGATACACACGGCAATTACAGTCATACACACCACTCCAAGCTCACCTCACCTCAACTATGCGGGACCCACTTTCCTGCGAAACTACACTCATTACCTTCAGCAGGTGCACACGATGGGTTTGGCACCATATCTGTTGGCCCGTTTTTGTTGTGCGGCAAAACTATGCGCTTACATGGTACAAGACACAGGTAGGCTTACATGGTACAGGTCTACAGGTAGGCACTCTGGAGTCCGAACTTATGCTGGTTACACCTCACCTAAGCTGATCTCACTTGATCAAATGCACTGCAGTCCGTGCTTCTTGCACCTAGAGGAAGATGGGGAAGCAGGAGTCATTAAAGCGACTCATCAGGATCAGGCAGGATACAGCACATATGTGGTGTGTGCCGTATCTTGCGTGCAGTGACTGAAACATGAACCACCGTGAGTGGAAGTCACAGCACTGCACAGTGCCCCTTTTCCCAGATCTATGAGATGATTATACAGGAAAATACAGCAGTACAATAGAATAGTAGTACAATAAAACACAGAAGCGCAAGTGCGGACTCATAGCCATTCGAGGTCAACACTCGCTGCGCCTCCTCCTGCCTCACTGCCCTCTCTGTCAGGCCTTGGAAGTCTCCCACCCCGGAGTCTCCAAGTCTTTTTTGGGCCACGGAAAAATGGGAAAAATGGGGAAAATGGGGGAAAATGGGGGAAAATGGGGAAAAATGGGGAAAAACGGGGAAAAACGGGGAAAAACGGGGAAAAATTGGGGGGAAATGCGGGGGTATGGCATGCCAGAGCACGCTTGCTCGCCACTGTTACTTCTTTGACGACACACATGATTGCAACACAAGCATTCAGTAGGCGGTGCATTCAAAGCGAAGAATCGTTTTGCCATCTCGTGTACCACTCACAATTTGTACTTGCTCATGGTGGTGGAACTACACCATTGAAACAAAAGGAGACATAGGCCTTGTGTGTTCCCTCCGCCATACTCTGTTGCTTGTCGGAACGAACACGCTTCCAAACTGAAAACGAGCGTTCTACATCACAAGAAGTGTGGGGAATGGCCAGGATGGACCGTGCAATGCGGTACATTGTGGGTAGGCGCACAGCCATGCCTTCCCACCACTGTAGCACGTCAAATTGTGGGGTGGAGGGTGTAACGGAATCACGATACACTTTCCATTCCCCATTTTCAAGCAATGTCTGTTGAACCTGGGTAGAGAAGATGAGAGGGAACGCTGCAATTTCACCAGGCAGAGCGGCCATTTGTGTTGCGTCCAAAATTCTGGCCTGCTTGGCAAGCTCCATGTGCTTGCCGACATATTTCCATAGCTTGTCCCGGGCAGCGGCCAGGACCTCAAGGAGGCGTGCACGCATTGTGTCAGCATGGTACAATGCACTACCATTCTGCTTCTTGCGCTGCAAACGTTTCTCCGTCAAGGGACGAACACTGAATGCTTGCGCACTTCGGTTCCCCAACGACGGCGCTCAAAAAAACTGAGCGCACGCAGTGTTCAACATCTCGGGCATGCTCCTGCGGGATATTTGCAGTCACGTGCAGCCGATGTACAAGAGTCTGCACAATGAACTGCAATTGTGGCCGTGCCTGCGCCGCAAAATTGGCCAGCTTTAAACGCCATGACGGACAGCTGCTAAACAAGCCCTTGTGCAAGCACTCGGAAATTGCTGCGGGAATGTTCAGCAAGTCCTCAAAGGCAGTGTCCAACACCTATGCAGGACAACAACAAAAAGTGGCTATTAAAAAGACAATAGCACTCGGGTGCATTGCACAACTTTCAGGGGGCACCACCTTTTCATCAGGGGTGCCAGTTTCACTTGGCCCTTCATCAACAGGGCCTTCTTGCGTTTCCTCGTCCACCGGGGCCGTTTGTGAAGCATTTCCCGATGGCTGCCCCACATCATTTTCCGGTGAGTGTTCTGCATGCTGCACACAAAAACAAGAAGATAGACACAAACACAAAAACATGTAGGACGAGAAGCCGCTATTTTGCACCGAAAAACGAAAATGTACGCCCATTGCAATACCTGGGGAGTTGGTAGTAGGTGTTCTTTCTCATTCAAAATAGTCACACCCGGTATGCGGCTGTCGGATGCTCAATCCTCGAAGAAGCTGAAGGGCGAATGGAAAAAGGCTTCTACTTTGGGGATGCATCTGTCAGCCAAGTATAGTGGGGCCCGTGAACCGAAGTTTGCAAATGTCGATCTGATTCTGCCCGTGGTGGTTGTGGGCGCAAGAGGATGCTCAGGCACCGAAGAGTCAAGGAGAGCGAGGCTGAGGGGTATAAGTAGGACAAAATTTCGGACCGTTGCCGCTTTGCACAATGTTTCGGCCTTTGTGGCCATACCCCCCATAAAACATGGCTCCCCACCCCAAATGGTGGACCACAATTGCATTTCTCTGTGTGTGGGGATGCCAGGCACCAGGGAGGCGAGGCACACTGGGCTAGACCCTGGACCAGCTCCCCGGATGGTCTCCTAGTACTTCCACCCGCATCAACGCCTCGACCCACTGGCATTGATTTGGGACCATCTTCAATTCGGTCCGAATTTCCAAATATAAGGGAATTTGCTAAGTCTGCATGCATTTCCAGAGGTTAGGTCAAGGCGCGGTGCAGAGCGGATGCGGGCAATGGGCGGTCGATGGTGCAAGGGATGCCAGACTACAGAGCAACCCTATGAAGTCTCCGATTTTCCGGAGACCCCCGGAGACCTCAATTTTCCCCCATTTTTCCACTCCGGAGACCGGAGACTGAATTTTTGTAAAGAAAAGTGCCGTTTTTCTGCCATTTTTCCGACCATTTTTCCACCGTTTTTCTCCGAAGGTCCCGTTTTTCATCCATTTTTCCATCCATTTTTCCAGCCATTTTGATAATGTTGTCCTTTGGTTTTGCTTTTGGTTCTTTTGTACCATTCCACCTCTGCTTCAGATTTTTCACACAAATGGACCCTGAGGCTTTTTGGCCTCATGAGGGTGTGTTGTTCATGATGAAACAAGAGGTGGTCAAACGTGGCTGCGCAGGCGGCACCAGCGAGCCCCTGCTGGCCTTGTTGCTGCCACTTGTCTTGGACCGCCTGTGCATTGAGTACAGGCATGGCTCCAGCACATCCCTGACCCAGGCTCTTGTTGTGCCATGGCGAAGGGGTATAGGCTCAAAATTGTTCTGCGGCAGCTTTCCGATGCATGGGTCTGAAATGCCGCACGCTGCAGGGGCGTCCGCCCACCGTGTCCTTCAAGTGCCCCGGGTTGCACGCCATGCAGCTCCAAGTCTTGACACGGAGCGACGCGGTGACTTGCAGCGCGACACGCACATTAGGGCTCATGGACGCAACTGAACACACATACCCTGGGGCCCTGTGGGCAGCGCGCACACCGCGCGGGCGGCGCCCTCGGAGGTAATCGGAAGTGGGCTCCTCGTGTAGATGGGGGCTGTCCGCCGCACAGAAAGACGCAGATCCCGCCGGGGCATGTGGAGCCGCCACACGCCAGGACTAGGCAGGCGTATAGACACTGTCTGTGGGAAAGTCTCGGCTGTTGTCGGCAAATTTGTGGTGGTGTGAGCTGGTGTTGGTAAATGGAGACTCACGTCTGGAAATCGTCAGCCCGAAGGTGCACAGCGACTTGGCGGCGCCCAAACGAAAGACCGTGGATACAGAGAGCAAAGGTAGACCACAGGATCCAAAAGGAACAACATGATTGCGCTAGAAAGATCAAATAGGTCAAAAAGCCCAAAGCTCTTACAGCCCAAAGCTGGTCGAGAGTAAGATCAATGAGACTAGCAAACAGTCCAACTAAATATGGGGCAATTCGCCGAAAGACAGGAAGGACCAATAGTGGTTCCCAGATCACGCTCTCGAAGCCCTAAGCTGCTGGTGGATTTGCTTCATATTTGATTGCAAGGGGAATCTCGGTAGGGGGCATGACCTCAACGGGTTTGAGGGAGGGCCACTGCTTGAGTGCAGGACCTAAATATTCTAGCACAAAGAAGCAAACAAGCAGGCGGTAGGGGGCAGCGCAGATGGACGACTGAGCTCCAAAGTGGTATGGCAATGGCGTAGATACGGGTAATGAGCCGAAACTCATTCAGTTTTGCTGAACGGAGTGTTGTATTATGAGAGAGCAGTCTCGGGCTGATTTGGTGACCCACTGCAAACCACGTGAGGTTGAGGGTGCCTTCAGGGCAAACAGCCCTCCGTCACACTGACAAAAAGCAGAATGCTCACGGTTACCCTGCAACAACCGTCGGTTACCCTCCAACAGCCGTCGGTTACCCTTCAACAGCCGTCGGTTACCCTTCAACAGCCGTCGGTTACCCCCCAGCCGCTGTCGGTTACCCCCCAGCTGTCGGGGTCCCCTCAGCCGCTGTCGGTTACACCCCAGCCGCTGTCGGTTACTGCCCAGCCGCTGTCGGTTACTGCCCAGCCGCCCTCAACGGGACGCCATCCATAATCCTGTCCCTGAAGGGGAAAAAAAGGAAAAATCTGGATCCCTGGGGACGTCGCTGGGTACATGACCCCTTACCCTGGCCTCTGACCCATCCACTGCACCAGCCAGATGCGGCCCTATCAACGGGGACAGGCCTCAAAGGTCGCACTTCCAGTGAGCCCAGTAGACCGTAGGTCCCAACGACCGGTTGCGGACCCAGTAGACTGGTCCCAACGACCGGTTGCGGACCGGCGGTAGGGCAGCCTGGGATACTGCCCAGCAACCACCTCAATGGCGTCGCACACACTGGACACGTGGACATCTCCGGTGTCCCTGCACTGCTTCAGCCGGTCGACCATGTTGGATAGGTCATGCATCCCCTGCTGGAGCCCCGACCACAGCTCCATGATGAACTCGTCGCTCTGCAAAGCGGATTTGGACGCGGCGAGCTGGTACATCCATTCGTCATCATTCGCGGTGATTTCTTCAATGACCTGGGGATCAACATGCCCGGAGGATGGAGGATGGTCTGCCCCCGCTTCCCCTTCCCCTTGTGCCCACTCTACACTGTTCCATGATTTTGGGGGGCGCAGGGATGTATTAGAAGAGAGGAGGCATTCGCCTTTTCAAGTCCTGGACGCTAGTGCGATTGAGGGGTTCAGAGGGTTAGCGGGTGAGAGCTCATCTATATACAGCTGTATACAGATATATAAGGCCCTTACCCCCCCCCCCCCGCCCCCCCCAGCGTATCGCGGCGCGACGGAAGGACCTGGGCCTCCGTCCTATGTGGGATCCTCTGAGGAGCGTCCCTGCCCAGATCTTGGGCTGTGCACTCCCCCATCCGCGCCCGCAGATGCAGGTGCGGCCGCGGGGGGTTGGGCGCCCCCCCCCTCCCGATGACTGCACTTGCCGAGTGAAGCCCAGGCTCAAGAGCCCCCCCCCCCCCCCGCGGGGCGGCAGACGGGCTGCCGCATCCCTGCGCTGCGCGGGGCGCCCCTGACGGTCTGCCCCACGCGCTGCCCTGCCCCCCCGTGTCGCACTGCCGCGCTCCTGCACCCGCCCTGCCCGCCCACGGAGGGAGGGAGGGGGGCTGCGCCGCGCCGGGGGGGGGAGCGGAACTGCCCTGTCCCTGACCCTGGCCCTGTCCCTGACACCCCTGACCCAGGGCAGCAGCCTCTGGCTGCCCCTGTGCCTGCACCACAGAAAAATCTGCAGCAGCCTGCTGCCCCAGACCCTGCCCTGCAGCACCCTGCTGCCCCTGATCGCTGAGGGGTGGGGAGGCACCTCTGCCCTGCCCATCCCGAGGCCACCCTGCAGCCCCCTGACACCCCTGACCCAGGGCAGCAGCCTCTGGCTGCCCCTGTGCTGACACCACAGATTGCCCTGCAGCACCCTGCTGCCCCAGACCCTGCCCTGCAGCAGCCTGCTGCCTCTGACCGCTGTATTAGAAGAGAGGAGGCATCAGGGATCAGGGGGTTAGCGGGTGAGAGCTCATCTATATACAGTTGTATACAGATATATAAGGCCCTTACCCCCCTGCCCCCCAGCGTATCGCGGCGCGACGGAAGGACCTGGGCCTCCATCCTATGTGGGATCCTCCGAGGAGCGACCCTGCCCAGATCTCGGGCTGTGCGCTCCTCCATCCGCGCCCGCAGGTGCAGGTGCGGCTGTGGGGCGTTGGGCGCCCCCCCCCTCCCGATGACTGCACTTGCCGAGTGAAGCCCAGGCTCAAGAGCCCCCCCCCCCCCGCGGGGCGGCAGACGGGCTGCCGCATCCCTGCGCTGCGCGGGGCGCCCCTGACGGTCTGCCCCACGCGCTGCCCTGCCCCCCCGTGTCGCATTGCCGCGCTCCTGTGCCTGTCCTGCCCGCCCACGGAGGGAGGGGGGGGGGCTGCGCCGCGCCGCGGGGAGAGGGGGACCACCCTGTCCCTGACCCTGGCCCTGTCCCTGGCACCCCTGACCCAGAGCAGCAGCCTCTGGCTACCCCCTCTGCCTGCAACACAACACGCCCTGCAGCACGCTGCTGCCCTAGATCCTGCCCTGCAGCATCCTGCTGCCCCTGCTCGCTGAGGGGTGGGGAGGCACCTGGACCCTGCCCAGCTCGAAGCCGCCCTGCAGCCCCCTACTGCTCGCGATCCTGGGAAGGAGGTCGGTCTCCCTGTGTCCCATCCGCCTACACCGCTGCAGTGAGCACGGCCGAGATGGAGCCAAAAATGTCCACTAGGCTCGCGCGCCCCCGTCCTTGCCCCCCGCCCCCGCCGCGGGACGTGCCCATGGGAGGAGGGGGGGCCAGTGATGTTGTGGCCGACTGCGCAACCAGCGGGGGTGCCCGCAGCCACCGCCCCCTAGGAGACATGAGGCCAGAGCCACTGAGGCTGTTCGCCCGTGGCTGGGACTGTGACTAACCCACCCCCCTGCCGCCCTCCCCTCCCCCCCATATTCCCGTGGGTGGTGGGGGCTGGAGTCCTGGGAAGAGTGGAAAAAAGATGACCCAGTCGTGGAACGGGGCCTCTGGCTCGTCGTCATCGGAGGAAGAGCCAACTAGTGGCGGCCGATGCCTCCGCCCCAGCACTGCCGGCGGCAGCACGCGCTGCCGCGCCTGCGGCAGCTCATCCTCTGATGAGTCCCGCGGCGACTCCCGCCCTCAGGAGCCCAGCACCATGCGTGGGGGGGGGGGGGCGCAGGCCGGTGCACCTGCTGGGGCGCTTGAAGCCACGCACGCAACGCCCTGGCCCCTGCGCATTGCGCTGCCGGCGCCAGTGGGTGCCCCTCCTGGCCCAAGGAGCAGCGGTATATTAGAAGAGAGGAGGCATTTGCCTTTTCAAGTCCTGAATATTAGAAGAGAGGAGGGGTGGGGGGGGGGACCTGAAAGTCCCTGTGGCCCGATCAGATTTTCCCAATGGTAAATTTCGTCTTTTCCCACGATGGTCACTTTGGTTTGGGGGGGGGTACCCCCCCCCTCCTACGGTGTAACGGGGTTCATGAGCACAGAAAATGCACGAGCCCTCCAGTGCAAAGCTGGCCTAACATGCAATTTAGCACACGTTTTCGTCCATCATGAATCGTGGGTTGGGGTGGGGGACCGCCTCCCCCACTTGATTAATCTGATCCGTCGGACGTACTGGGCATGGGCATGGGCATGGGCATGGGCATGGGCATGCGCAAACAACATGGTGGGAGAATTGCCCATTGGGGCCATTGAGTACATCCCTGGTGGATTCATCATGTGGACCCTCACATGCCATGGACGTCCAGATTACGGTTGAGTGCTAGCCCTGCTAGTGGTGGTGCATCCCCAGACCGTAAGTGACCCCACCAGAGACGAGGGACGCAGGGCAGCAACCTGGCGTCTTGCATACCTAGTGTAAGGCTGCATGTGCGCTTCCGTCTGTCGTTGTTCTACGTTACTGTCCTTGGCTCAATCACATTCTCCTCCCCGCCCCCCTTGTCTAATACGTATTGGATCTCGTGCGCCATGAGTTGATGCGTGTTCAGATGGGGAGGCTAGGCCTCTGAGGGTGCCAAAAAAGGCGATTCTTCAATATTTGGACATGGTACTGTGATACTCCCAATTGATATGTTTTGAGGTGAACATTTGCGTGTGCTCTCAATCTGTCCCCCCGTTTGAATGTTTCTTTTTGGACATCTTTATGTAATCTCTTGACGAGTGATGTGTCGAGAGAGGCGCCGTGCATGCGCACATCCTAGAAAGGAACCGCGGGAGGTGTTGTTGCCATCATTTTCACCCATTATTCTTGCAAGAGGGGGGTCGGGGGTAATGTTATCTTCTCTCCCGCCGTGTACATTATGGGGAAGGCATGGAGGGTATGTTTGCCCGGCGTGTGCCCGGCATCCAAGTGAATGTTCTGGCCATGTACCACAATGCGTTACCCCCAAATATCACTCCCTCCTCTAGCCCAAGAACCTTAAGCACAAGCACATTGTATGACTGTTGGCGATCAATTAAATTCCCATTTTTTCGCCCAACAAATGGGACGATCACATGCACCCTACCCTTGTAGGCCCCATCATGGCCACCCACCTCAAAATCAAAGAATCCCCCTCGCGTAACGGACCACTCAAGTGGCCACACTGAAGAGTGGGAGTCTTTAACCCCAACTCAAGGGGCCACACCAAAGCGCGGGAAAACTTTGCCCAGCGCGCCCAGCGTGCACCCGGTGCATGCCCGGCGCACTAATGTACTCTCATGTAGAGGCTGGTTCAGCCTGCCTGCCTCTATGCTGACCCGTATGCACAACTTGCACGGCCTAAATAGGTGACCTGTTGCCGCAACTTCTGAAACCGTGGAATTGGGCGGTTCCATTTTCTGGTGGTCCCTGAAGATCCAGTTTTTTTGTGACTTGGGGCCGGGGATGATAGTTTGGGGATGCTGGTTTCTGTCCTACCACTTGTTGATCCTCCATTGCACTTACCCTCCCCCCCCTTGCAAACTCCCGGGTTAGCGCGCGACGGTCTCCCGTGGGGGGGGGGGGGGGGTTGCAAGGGTATTTCAAGGCAAATTGTGGTACCCTCCACCGATGCAAGCAAAGAGAACACGTGTGAAGCGGCTTTCGCATTGATGCGGTGCCAATGTGTTTCATCCAACACTAATGTTATTGAGGATCCAAAGGAACGGTGAAGAACTTCTGGGTATGAGAATAACACACTTTGAAATGTTGCACATGCTCAGTTCGCATGACACGCACGGGGTGTGTTGCACTGGCTGATGAGGAGGAGGCAATGGCGCGCGGGGCTGGTTTGGCAGCTGCTTCAGCGCCCGCTTGCACAGCCAAACCAGTCCGTTTGGCGGCTGGCTTTGCTCTTGGCTGGGGGGCAGCCTTTGCTCTTGCCTTGGGGGCGGCCACCGACTTCTTTGGAGGCACCAAATCCTTAGGGATCCACTTTTCCTCACATATATCACGCGTGAAGTACAATTTCCCATCAAACACATGGCCCAAGCCCAAAACTCCACGTGCACTCTTTGCCCATACTACTTCCACATCATTACCCTCCTCTTCCTCCCCTTCCTCCTCTTCCTCCCCTTCCTCCGCACTACTTGATGGGGGTAACGTCCGGTGACTCTGGGGATTGGGGTGACTGGGGTGATTCAACCGCCATAGCCTGTAGCCTTGAGAGTTGAGCGCTCTCATGATCCACCGGAGCGACCCCACCAGAGTGTATGCACCGAATGTGGTAAAACCGTGGCCCATTTGGTGAAGGGCCAACACATGTGCACCAAGTGTGCGTGAGTGGTACCGTACATGGTCACCGGGAGAAAACATCTTGGGTCTGAAGTCGCAACACAACACCCATACAACGCCTTTGAAGAGAGAATATCACAGAACACACACAGGTGCTTCATTTGAAGTAATGGGAAAGCAATGCAAGGGCATGCGTAAAGCAGATGGGCAACACAAACCAGCACAATACATGTTAACCAGAAAAACATGGAATTGACGGTCTCCCGGGGGGGGGGGGGATTGCAAGGGGTGGGAGTTTGCAGGGGGGGGGGGGGGGTAGCATGCCTCATTCTGCTCCTTGCTTCACTTTCAGATAATTGCACATGCATGGTCCAGTAGTGGTCGCGACGCCAGGGGTAGGCAGGGGACGGGAGGGGGTCGGTGTCGCCAGCCACTAGCCCATAACCCCCCGCTTAACCCGTCGCACAGCGTCCAGGACTATAACCTGCCTGACCTCCCATGCTAGAACAACAGCAAATTTCCTAAATTTGACGGAAACAACACCGACTGTTGTTCTGACACGGGCGTTGTCTGTGTGTGCGGCAAAAGGACACAAGCACAACGGAAGGACTGGGCGCCCGGGGTGATGTAGCATCCTCTGTGGCCCCTCCCTGCCCTGACGATGATGCAGGGGCCATAAAGCAACAGATACAGAGCTCACATATGCCCCCGTGTCACAGGCATATGGTCATCGCCACAAACTTCAGTTCAATATTTGACCTGCTGCTTTGCAGTACACCTCAAACGAGGGCCGAATGTTGCCTTGAGCTCAGTCAGCGGCTATCGAATGTTTCTTGGCCCGTTTGGGGGGGGGGGGGGGCGTATTAGACCGCTTTAGAACTAATATGCATCATATCAAATATGTATCAGATCAAATACAATTACATCTAATATGTGGATTAGACGGGTAAACAGACCCATTCCACCTTTTTGGGAGGGGGCGCAGCCTCCTCAATAATATCTGTTCCAACAAGGGCAATGTTTGCGCACACAAAGAAAAGATACAAGCAGCAAAGCAATGCATCATCGAGGCCCAGACAGCCATGTCTATGGAGGTGCATCCAAGTCACGTACTGAAAAGGGGGGGGGGAGAAGTGGCAGGATAGCAATCAGGATCTTAATGGAAGGCCAGAGCCATTGTGCGTGTGCGTGCGCACGCCCCCGCGCGCATGCAATAGAAGGGGCACACCTCAAAGACAACTTCACCCATGGGCCCTGTAGACTTCTGCTTGCGACACCTGGAACTGTAGTCCAGCACATCCACCGCCAGCAGCCGGACACAGGGTGCCGCTTTGATAAGGTCATACGTCTGCCAGTTGGCGACGATCGAGTACCTCATGAGAGCCGCGTACTCCTGCAGCTCCACGACATGGTTGTACCCCAGCCCCAGGCCCCCGGCATGCTTGAGCGTTTCATACCCGAAAATGCCGCAAACGACGGGGCCCGACCAGATACCAACACAGATGTGGGGCAAAGACCGGTATTTCTGCAAGCGGTGGTCCTGTGGAATGCAGTGATGGCGGAGAGTGGCGGCATGGAGTGATGGTATAGAGGGATGGTATAGAGTGATGGTGTAGAGTGATGGTGTAGAGCGATGGTGTAGAGTGATGGTATAGAGTGATGGTATAGAGTGGCGGTATGGAGTGATAGTATAGAGTGATGGTATAGAGTGATGGTGTAGAGCGATGGTGTAGAGTGATGGTATAGAGTGGCGGTATGGAGTGATGGTATAGAGTGATGGTATAGAGTGATGGTGTAGAGTGATGGTATAGAGTGATGGTATAGAGTGATGGTATAGAGTGATGGTATAGAGTGATGGTGTAGAGTGATGGTATAGAGTGATGGTGTAGAGTGATGGTATAGAGTGATGGTATAGAGTGATGGTATAGAGTGATGGTATAGAGTGATGGTATAGAGTGATGGTATACAGTGATGGTATAGAGTGATGGTATAGAGTGATGGTGTAGAGTGATGGTATAGAGTGATGGTGTAGAGTGATGGTGTAGAGTGATGGTATAGAGTGATGGTATAGAGTGATGGTATAGAGTGATGGTGTAGAGTGATGGTATAGAGTGATGGTGTAGAGCGATGGTGTAGAGTGATGGTATAGAGTGGCGGTATGGAGTGATGGTATAGAGTGATGGTATAGAGTGATGGTGTAGAGTGATGGTATAGAGTGATGGTATAGAGTGATGGTATAGAGTGATGGTATAGAGTGATGGTGTAGAGTGATGGTATAGAGTGATGGTGTAGAGTGATGGTGTAGAGTGATGGTATAGAGTGATGGTATAGAGTGATGGTATAGAGTGATGGTATAGAGTGATGGTATAGAGTGATGGTATAGAGTGATGGTATAGAGTGATGGTGTAGAGTGATGGTATAGAGTGATGGTGTAGAGTGATGGTGTAGAGTGATGGTATAGAGTGATGGTATAGAGTGGCGGTATGGAGTGATGGTATAGAGTGATGGTATAGAGTGATGGTGTAGAGTGATGGTATAGAGTGGCGGTATGGAGTGATGGTATAGAGTGGCGGTATGGAGTGATGGTATAGAGTGATGGTATAGAGTGATGGTGTAGAGTGATGGTATAGAGTGGCGGTATGGAGTGATGGTATAGAGTGATGGTATAGAGGGATGGTGTAGAGTGATGGTATAGAGTGGCGGTATAGAGTGATGGTATAGACTGATGGTATAGAGTGATGGTAGAGAGTGATGGTATAGAGTGATGGTGTAGAGTGATGGTATAGAGTGATGGTTGTTGTTGTTGTTGTTGTTGTTGTGGCGCTCAGCACGTGCCGGCGGGAAAAAGTGCCAGACACGCTCTCCCTGGGCAGAGCGCAAGGGAGCAGTCGGCCGGCGCTACGCTGGCCGGGCGGGCACCAACGACGACCGTGGGGGGGGGGGGGGGGGGGGATGCCGCCCTCCGTGGGGGGGGGGGGGGGCATCGCTGAGGGAGGGACCACCTGTCTGTGTGACCCATGCTCCCTCCCCCACCACGGGGGGAGGGCACGCGCACCTGTGCGAGACGGGATGGGGGGCGGGTGGGAGGGACCACCTGTCGGGAAACTTGCGGGGCCCCAGCTCCCCTTGCTTCTAGCCGCCTCTCCCCCGCAGCAGGGGAGGGGGCGAACTTCCTGTGCGAGGGCGGAGAAGGGTGGTGGTGGGGGCGGGGGATATAGGGCAATGGTATAGAGTGGTGGCATAGAGTGATAGTACTGAGTAACGGTATAGATGATGGTGTGTACAGAGTGATTGTATAGAATGATGGTGTAGAGTGATGGTTCGGCATAGGGTCATGGTATAGGTTGATGGTATAAAATGATGGCATACAATAACGGTATAGAATGACGGTACAGAGTAACGGTATCGAGCAATGGTACGGTGATGGTATGGAGTGATGGTACAGGGTGATGGCATACGGGGGGGGGGGGTTGCACTGGGAAATTTTCACATGAGATGACATGCAGTGATGGTATGGAGTGCCGGCACGATGGTATAGAGTATTGTTTTCGAGTAGTAGTATTCAGTGACGTGTCACGATTTATGGAAAAGAGTGATTGTACAGAGTGATGGTATAGAGTGACAGTACGGAGTGATGGTAAAGAGTGATGGAAAAGAGTTGGGGTGATGGTTGGAGCGATGGTATAGAGCGATGGTATAGAGGGACGGTAGAGTGATGGGAAAGATTTCTGGAATAGATATGGAGTGGTGTAGAGTAATGGTACAAAGAGACGGTAGAGTGACGGGCAAGCCTTATGGTGTACATTGATGGTACAGAGGAGAGTGATGGTAAGGTGTGATGGCAAAGAGTGATGGTATGGAGCGATGGTAAGAGTTATGGTACAGAGTGACGTAATGGTGTGGAGTAACAGCGTACCGCGATGGTATGGGGTGATGGTAGAGGGTAATGGGAAGGAGCGACGGTCTAAGCGATGGGTATCGCTGGTGGGGGGTGTTGGTACAGGGCCATCTCACAGAATGATGGCATTGAGTGACAGCAGAGAGTGATGGCAGCCCAGCAACAGCGAGGACCAGGGCGGTCCTTACCAGCAAGAAAAGAAAAGAAAAGGAAAACTGTTCCGTTACGCCTATGCTGTGAAAAAGCCGCGGATACTGACGGCGGTTGCAGGGCAACCCATCGGGGTAGGGTAACCGATGGCGGCTGGAGCCCGTTCAAAAGTGCCCTCAAGGGCGGTCCTTAATGAAATTAAAAGAGAGAGAGAGAGAGAGAGAGAGAGAGAGAGAGAGAGAGAGAGAGATAGAGTCCTTAAGGATCGCCCTGGTGAGGACGGACAGAAAAGAGTGGCCACACAGAGTCACGGTTTGGAGCACCGGTACCGCGCAGTGGCATAGAGTGACGGCATTGCATGACGCGGAACCTGGAGGATCTCTTGGATCTGGAGCGCGGCCAGGCACGCGGCCTGGGCGTGCGACGCGCACGGCCTTACCACGTTCCAGCTCAGGAGGCACGACAGCGGCGTGACGTTCTCCATGACCCCCCGGTGCTTCCGCACGACGGTGTCCACGATCCGCAGGAAGGTACTGGAGACCTCCATCACCGTCTCGGGGACGGCAGACAGCTGCTCGACGCCCTGCAGGCCGATATACGCCAGCGTGGCAACCCGCCGTACGGACAGGTCCGGGGCGGTGGACGGCGGCTTCCGGACGGACAGCTCCGGGGTGGCGGACGGCTTCCGCCGGGCGCACGGCTCCGGGGCGGCGGGCGGCGGGGCGTCCGGGGACCCGGCGGGGGGCTCGGCGTGGTGACGTGGGACGATTTGGGCCGAGGTGATTGGGGTCAAGTCGGGTTCGAGGTGCGTTCCGGCAACGTGAGCTGACGCGACGGGAAGTGTCTCCGCGCTGAGTTGGCGCAGGGACACGGATCTGGATATGCCGCCCTGGCTGCCCGCGGGGCTGTACAGGTACGACGGCAGGTAGGCCTTGTAGACCTTCATGAAGTTCGCCAGGTTCTGCAGCAGCCACACCCCCTCGCTGTGGCAGGAGTCCGCCGTCACGTCCTCCACGTCGAGCTTGATGATCTTCATGGCGAGCTCCCGCATGCGGCGGAGGGCGCCCCGCATTTGCTGCGACTGCAGGCAAAGGACGGCGAAGCAGACGAGGTCCGGGAGGAGGACGTTGAGGGTATTGAGGGTGTACTGCCAGACGGGCGGGAGGGCCACCGGCTGCGGCGACAGCGCCTCGGGCCCAAGCACAGCCGCGAGGACGTGGAGCGCGACGAGGCACGCCGCACCCAGGCCCATGAGCGCAGCCCAGGTACCGACGCGCAGCCCCCGCACGACCGCCAGCTGCGGGGCCAGCAGCGCCCAGGCGCCCACGGTGATGTACTGGCCGCCGAGGCTCCAGTGCAGCCCGAGGGTGCACAGCAACAGCGCGGCGTACAGGACGTAGAGAAGCCACTTGAAGTGCTGCCCGGCCAGGCCGGTGCCGAGGGCGGCGGCACACGGCAGGAGCAGCAGCAGCGGGAAGGTGCTGGCCAGGTAGGCGCGGTGGTAGAGGAAGATGGTCCCCATGATGGCGCTGAACATGAGGCAGACCCCCACCACGTGCCATGCAGGCTGGGTTCTGCCAGGAGTGTTGTTCTCGTCCTCCATATCGAATGGCGGCACCATTGCCCCTGTGACGACCATACAAACACGGCATCCATTCGATGCAGAAATGCAGGGCTGATGCAAGCCATTCGCACGACATGACCCCGATGCCTTTGACACTATGCTTCTGGCACTCTCCGTATCTGATGCCCACGACCAAAAGGGCCGGACCCGTGGCGGGCAGCACCCTTGGTACGCGCTAGAACACCCAACATCGTCTTAGTGCTAGACCGACTGGCCAAAGTGTTATAGCCTTAGAACTTCAAGCCTGAGCACCCCCCCTCACAAAGCCCCCCCAAAGGTGAGGCTATCACACCCCCTTCCACTTGGGGGGGTGGGGGGTATGAGGGTAAGTCTGCCGGCTTAGCTTGCGGTCAGGGTTAGCGAGGGTATGCCTTTCTTTGTCTCAGGTTTTTTCTGGGGCCATGATGATTTGCAGCGCATGTTGGTTGCAGTGGTGAGTATTCTTTTTGGTGGCTTAGGCAGGTGTGTTACTCCTTTTCTTGTCATGTAAAGCAATGCATGAGAGGCATTCATTCTGGGACGTCTATGAGTCCTCATTCTTTGTTTGTGTGGCATAATGTGCCCTACCCACCCCTAGGCAAGTTGGTGCAGTATGTTGCCTTTGCAGCCCCACACCTCAGCACCCTTAGGCAAGGTGTTGTTGTAGTGCAGCCTTCTCCAATGTCTCATTGAATGGAATTGTTTGTATTGGTTGTATGTATGGGGACAAACTGAGGGTGGGTGGGTGGGGTGGGGATTAACACAAACTGCCAGTTTCAACCGATGCGCAACAACTGAAAGCAACTGTGCTAGTCTACTGCCTGAGCATTGCTGCCTTGAAACGAGTGCCATAGTGCCTTGTCACCAAATGGTCACCCAAACCCATCCCAGGGCAACGGGAGGGTTTCGGAAAGCTCGAAGTTTCGAACAATTTCAGCCGACGCACGCCAACCTGAAAATGGCTGAGTCCTCACCGGCAAGGCCCATATGGGGGGGGGGGGGGGGGGAGGGGGGGCGGGGGGTTCCCGGAGTTCGGACCTGCGACCCCCGCCATTGGTTAGGGAGTCCATTTGCAAGGAAAAAAATCTGCAGGACCGAGGTCTAAATCCACACACAGTGGCCACAAGACACAAAGAAGTTTTGAACCCCCCCACTCACTCCCCCAGAAAAGGGGTGCCCAGGTACGGGGGGGGGGGGAGGTTCAAAATGGAAAAATTCATCGGGGGACAGCTTCTGAAATGTTGATTTTACAAGGGGCTAGACACCCGATACCATACCCCAGGGTATGCCACGCGAATGACCCCCCAAAAGGGGGGGTGGATGGCGCCCGCGCCTGCGCTTGATTCAACAACCTCCCTTCGAGGTGATCCCAGTTTGTCCCTCTGCGAAATCCGGGCCCAGGGCTGGGGTCCAAGGGGGGGTAACCCCCCCCCTCCTCCTACGGTTGTCAGCCGTTCTCGTACATCCCCTCACCATCCCATCATACATCCCATCACGATGGCAGTGACGGGCAGGAGCGGGCACTGCTGCACGCAGGCCAGGGCCGCACCTGCTTCGCAGAACGTGGGTTCCGAGCTGCGAGGCGGCATCGGCTCCTCCATGCTGCTGCTGCTGCTGGCGCCCGCCGCGATGTACGAGGAGGCCTCCCGGGCGAGCTCCTTCAGCTGCGACATGACCACCGGGTCCTCATCCTTATGGGGCTTGGTGTCGATGACGCAGACGGTCCCAAGGCACTGATTGGTGCCCTTGGCGAAGATGGGCATGCCGGCGTAGTACCGGATGCCGAGGGTCGAGAGCAGGGGGTTGTCGGAGAACCGCGGGTCCCGCGTGGCGTCCAGCGTGACCAAGGGCTTCTTGTGGAGCGCAACGTACGAGCAGAAGGCCTCGTCGCGCGGGGTCTCGGACGCCTGGAGGCAAGTGCGGAGTGGCAGACCGGCCCGGCGACGTCGCGAGACAGGGCCGTGCGCGCGCGCGCGCGCGCGTCCCGCAACACGCGGGCGCGTGTGCACGGGGCTGTCCGTATTGCGCGGAAGGAAAGCGCAGCGCACTCCGGTGGGCCTGGGCAGCGCCGGCCGACCGGTGACTGCGGTCGACAACGGGCCAACCGACAGTCAAATGCAGTCGGTTGACCGCCCCATAAATAAACAAGAACTAGTGCGAATGCCCGCGCTTGAAGCGCGGGCCATATCACCATATCACCATAGCACCATATCTCACACCGCACCGCATTTCGCATACCCAATACAACACACCTCATGTCCCGTACCTCATATCCCGTGCCACATGACTCATGTCTCAAACATCATATCCCGTTGTACCGTACTCTATGAGTGAAATTTACCCCTCCTAAACTGTACTCTGACACCACATTTGACACCGCGATTCGCATAATCCATATTTCCAAACACATCACCCATACCTCACACTGTGTACAACATACCGCATATCCCGTACCTGGTATCCCATACCTAATGACTCATGTCTCAAACCTCATATCCCGTACTCTATGAGTGAAATTTACCCCTCCTAAATTGTACTCTGACACCACATTTGACACCGCGATTCGCATAATCCATATTTCCAAACACATCGTACTCTATGGGTGAAATTTACCCCTCCTAAACTGTACTCTGACACCACATTTGACACCGCGATTCGCATAATCCACATTTCCAAACACATCACCCATACCTCACACTGTGTACAACATACCGCATATCCCGTACCTGGTATCCCATACCTAATGACTCATGTCTCAAACCTCATATCCCGTACTCTATGAGTGAAATTTACCCCTCCTAAATTGTACTCTGACACCACATTTGACACCGCGATTCGCATAATCCATATTTCCAAACACATCGTACTCTATGGGTGAAATTTACCCCTCCTGAACTGTACTCTGACACCACATTTGACACCGCGATTCGCATAATCCACATTTCCAAACACATCACCCATACCTCACACTGTGTACAACATACCGCATATCCCGTACCTCGTATCCCGTACCTCATGACTCATGTCTCAAACCTCATATCCCTTACTCTATAAGCGACACAACTGTCGCCACTGCTGCCTGTTGGCTAAAATCGCCAAAAGTCAACAGGCGGGATTATTCGTACAGATACCCGGGTAATCGATTCTACAGTACATCCAGATTTTTAAAACACATGATTCCATGATTTCAGATCGATTTCTCGTGCCAGAAATCGAAATCGCAAATCCGCCAGATGCCATTTGACGGGCACGCGCGCGCGCCAGCAGCAGCGTGCACAATTGGGAGGATTTTTTGGGTATGACGAACGACGACCACGACGACGAACGTCCATACCACAATTAAATATATTAAGAGAGCAAGTGGGTGACCATACACTCAGCGGTGTTCGAGCGGCAGCCGACGGCAGTTGGAGGGTAACCGATGGCGTCTGAACAGTTGCTTTGGCCGCACCCTAAGGAGGGTGATGCAGGAGCGCCCTGCCAACCGCCGTCGATCTCTCCCCAACCGCCCGTCGCTGAAGCGCCAACCGCCTGTCGGCGATTGACCTGCGATTGTGCCGCGTCAAATGTCAGGCTGTCCGGTGCGGGAAGTCCTCAGCCCCGGCAGACAGCCCTGCGCATGTGCACCAGCACACCGCCGCGCCCGTATTCCGTTGCAGTCCTTCGCAAAACCCCGGACCCGTTATGGTGTGTTTACCCCCAAGGGGGGGCGACTACAACCGGTCCTGATGCGACACCCCCCCAGCTATCTGTCAAAACTTGCGGGGGGGGGGTCGGCAGGAGGATGGGGGGGGGGTATTGGCAGCTTGGCCGGGGGGGGGGGGGCTGCGCGCAACCCACTACTATCACATGCATACCTCAAGGGGGTGTCTGGGGGCATGGGGGTATAGAGGTATGTATGCGATAATAGCGATTTCTCATCTTTGCCACGAAGATAGTCTTAAGGTCTTAAGGACTAAAGGCATAGTACCCCTCTCAACTGAGCATGGGACAAAAAATTTGGCGCCGTTGGCGCCATGGCCCCCACACCGCTATCTTTCAAAACCCAAGGGGGGGGGGAGGGGGGGGCTGGGGGGTGTCGCATACAAGGACCGGGCCCGGCCGCCCCCCCGGGTGTTTACCAGCCCATTTCCTGCACCTGTTTTCACACACCTCTGGCGACACAGCCATGGTCCTCCGTTGTCCTTTGATGACGAAACCCTCGCACTTTGCCCTTGTTGATTGCACTTTGGTCCCATGGTACCCCAAAACCCAAATGTGTATTCGTAACGAGTCAAAAACGCTGTTGGGCTTTGTAAAAAAAAAAGTAGAATGGTGCGCTGAAGTGGCACGCAAGGCCCCAGCATGGGACCACTTCTCCCGGTGCTATGCTATCTCCGCATTATGTAATTTGATTGACTGAATAAACAGCTCCATCTTGATTGTGGGGTGCATCCTGTCCCCCTTTAGACCCCCTCCCCTTTCAGGCAGAGCCGCTCTTGGTGGGTTAGGGCCCTATCGCATACCAATTGTACAACAATAGTATCAATTTTTGGGGCGGACGCTTTCCAGACACTTGCCGTGCATTTCTGTCAAACAACCGATGTTCCACCAAGTGTTTGCTGAGTGCTTGCTGAGCGCGCACGTAACAGTTCATGTGGCCGTTGGCAAGACTCAGAGTGGGGGTTAACTCCCTCTTCTTCTTCGGGTCGCGTTGATTGGTGTTTGGAACGAGTCCAGCACCTACACCTGGGGCATCACGCAAGCATACCCGTTTGGGTCGGTGCCGTATGCTGCCCCATGTCCAGCGAACAAAAAAACTCCATAGGGTCCGAAAAGGAGTGTTCGTTGGGCACGCCGTTCGGTACTCAATCAATTCGGTACCTAAACCCGGTGCCGTACTGGACACGGGGGGGGGGGGCGGGGGCACTGTCTCCGATGGGTTGCCCACCGGGTCATGGCCCTCGTGGTGGACATTCCTGCCGTGTGTTGTTTGTTGTGTCAGTGGCCAACCTGGCAGTCTCAGGGTTTTCTGGACCAACTGGACCAACGTACACATTCCTGCCCACGACGCCCTTTGTGAACATTCTCCCGTCCCTTTCTGGCGGTTTCGGGGCACTGTTCAGCCTTCAGACTGCCCGTCGCACAAAAGACTGGTGAGGAGGCCCGCTTCCCTGACACACACACGATGTAAAGAGTACCCAAACCGTTAGACCCCTGCAGGCAAAACGGAGCACTGGGCACTCATCAGCTCATCAGGCCGTCCATGTGACAATAGACATGGGGGACTAGGCGCCTTTCTGTAGTAGACAGCGGGTACTCAGTGCGGCGGGACCTACGAAAGGGCAAGCAGAACTGCGCCTTGCAGTTCCGCATTATTTCAATGTAAATGCAGGGGGAGGAAACAAATTGGTGCCTCCGGGGCGTACTGCGTGCCGGAGGCGTGTATGCACTATGCACGCCATGCGTGTGGCCTCAATCCTTCACACCTCACAGGTGATGGCGTTGGGTAACCCATGCTGTCTACCGCGGGGAGAAAAGCGGAGGGAATTTGTTGATCAGTCTCAGCGCATACTACATATCTTGTTGCTGGCAGGCCACCCGTAACCGGGTGGCTACACACACACACACACACACACACCCTCCGTTGTCGGGCATGAACCCCCCCTCCCTGCCAATTGCCCAGGTCAGCGGCGAGACAGCACAGGGCACGCTGCGCTTGCCCCCCTTGTGGAGATGACGGGGGGCGATACAGCCTCTGGGGGCTCAGAAGGTCAGGTGTAGACCCGCCACTTTGCTCCAGCTGCACCTGCCTTTGCACGGCCTTCATTGCCGCCTCCGAGGGGGGGGGGGGGGTAGCCACCCAAAAGGGGCTCAATTGACAGGTCCCCTGGGCCCTGAAGGTTACCCTGACCCAAAATTCGGCAAAAAATGAAAGTGGGATTTTTGGAATTAGTGCGTCGAGGGGGTTCAGAACAGCTTATGTCTGCCCCCCATTGCCCTCCAACCACTGTGCACCTGCCCGCACGGCTACTGAAACCACCTTCCAGCCCAGCCGGCAGTAACCGCTGTTGCAGCCCCTCTTGAATCCTCCCTTCCACCACCCCTGTGTGACATTCCGTCTGGTTGTTGCTCCTTCACGGGGCCCTGGACAGTCACCCGTTCTTCCCTTCGCATGTTGCGTCGGGTTGCTCCTTTCTGTCGGCCGGTGCTCTTGCTGGTGTCGTTTCCGCGTTCGCGGAGCCCAGTAGTTGGTGTGTTGGGGCTATGCTGGATGTGGCATGGTGTGCCGTTTGCGCGTCAGCGGCGCCCAATAATTGGCATATTGAGGATGTGCTGGTTGTTGCCGGGGTCGTTTGACTGTTTTTGCTGTCCACGCGCCTCTGTCCACAGGCCGTCCATAGCCTGCCTCCCTGTGTTTCCCCCCCCCTTCCTCAACCCTGCACAGTCACGCTCACATGCACACCTCAAGGCCAACTTTGGATTTGAACCACTGCCGCTTGCCATCGACCAGGCTGATGAGGGCAATGGGGGCGTTGGTCAGGTTTTGTGCACGTTGAACAATTTGATCAAACTCAGGGCTGGCGGGAGTGTCAAGAATCCCCGTGCCTCTGAGGGCCTGCAGACGTTCTTCTTCATCTTGAGGAACAGGGGCTGGGGGCATTGTAAGGAGGGGGGGAAACCAACAACTGATGCGAAGAGACTGCGACAGACAAAACGTAGGGAGTGGCAGGCAGTGCGCTGGACAGGGATGGGGCATAGTGCGATAGTTGTTGGAAACTGGCGGCCAGAGGGAAACTTTGCCCCGCGCGCCCTGCACGCAGGGCTATTATTCCTGGAACCTGCCCCCCCCAGAATGCTCCCAAATGGCTCCCAAATCCCTGTGGCAAAGGCCCAACAATGCATGCTACAACAGCGTCACAAGTGGTGCGCATGTACTGCACAAGCCTGTTTGGAGAAAACATGAGCGGTCTGCAATTGGAGGTACACTTCCGCGCTTGGCGGGGGGGGTTCGCTCCGGAGGGGGGGGGCTGGGGACAGTGGGCTCTGCTGTTGGTGGTAGGCGTGGGTGGGCTGGTGGGGACGGTGGGATGGTGGGGAGAAATGCCCGCCGGGCTCTGGGCCCATGTGTCGGTGGCGTTGGAGTCGCTCTAGGGCAGAGGCACTGCGGGGTTGTTTGCGCGTGGGGGGGGGGGGGGGTCCATGGGGGGAGCGGGGGTGGGGGTGCTGTGTCGGATTGGGTTGGATTGGATTGGTGCTGTCACGAGGCCCGGTTGGCCCCGTAACTCTGACATGCGAACGGCCCCTTAATGCCCGGGGACCCGGAGTCCGTGTCCCGTGACTACCTACGTGAGCAGTGCCACCACCGCACTGCCGCTAGGGGCGCTAGCAGTAGTGCTCCACTCTCTCGCATCCGCAGGGGCCCCAACCCGCACGCCACAC
Source organism: Eutreptiella sp. 'Long Island Sound 2002' (assembly GCA_964036045.1). Lineage (NCBI taxonomy): Eukaryota > Euglenozoa > Euglenophyceae > Eutreptiales > Eutreptiaceae > Eutreptiella > Eutreptiella sp. 'Long Island Sound 2002'. The sequence goes on along the minus strand of OZ038393.1, from coordinate 3,812,114 downwards.
ACGGAGCGCACGCTCTCGTCTCACTGCACAGGCCAAAGCCCGTGCCCCACGCACTCCGCAGGGGCCCGAGTCGGTGCCCCACACACGCGTCGCTTCATGCACGGGTCCACACCCGACCTCCCGAGCGAGAGCAACCGGACAGCAAGTGGGCGCCCTTGCACTGCACACTACTTTTTAGACCAGGTCCCCCCTAAAGAGTCCCCAAGCACACCCCCTTATATCACCCCTAGGAGCATGTCCCACTGTAGACCTTGGGAGACGTCCTTCAGTGGGGGCGGGAGGTGGTCCATCTTCCACGAATGGGGTTGGGATGATGGACCCGGGGGTGCTGGGTATGGCCGTCTCAGAAAACCCCGCTGCCGACCGTCTCGGGATGACGGCATGGTGCATCTTAGCTACCATGAAGGATCCTTGGCGTTGATCAAGCCCGTGAGGTCACCTTTGATTGTAGTACTTGGGCGTGATACAGCATTTGGAGAGGACACTGGATTGTCCCTCGGCCTTGATCATGATCCTAAGGTCCAACATCAGCCGTGCCTGCTTGGGGTCCCCATGATGGGGGGTAAACAACATGGATACATCACCTCTGCCTTCTCGGGGTCCCATGGTGGGGAGAAATCAACCTAGGAAAGAGTGGATGTGGTGGAAATGAGCCAAAAAAAAAATGTGGAAAGGGCGGAAATGGGTGGAACTAGGTGAAAATCCAAAAATGCCATATCCCCAATGTGGAAGTATCAAAACCTACTCTCAAACAGCAATGATGCCCCCCTAGCAACACAAAGTATGGGTCTCTAGTATGGCCACACGCCCGAATAGTTGCACTGCGCTTGCACTGCCCGCGCATTGCGCTAAGTGCGCCCCCCAAGGGCAGCACTTAGGGTATCATTCCAGCGGATCGTCATGGTGCGAAGTAGTGCCACTGCAAGACGAAGCCCGAGAGTCCGAGGCGTCGCCGTCCACCCCATCGGGGGGCAGGGGCGCAGGCGGCCTAGCTTCTGGCCACTCAGCCATCCCTAGCAGCGTCAATGCGGAGTAGAGGGGTGGGGCAGGGAGAGCCTCATGAAAAGATAAAAGAATAAAAGATAAAAATCGTCAGCCACACACACCACCGTGTAGGCAGCCAGGGACAGCCCACTGCTAGCACCCCTATCCCCTTCCCCAGGCTTTCCGGCCTCATTACCGCCTGCAACTCCCTCGCCACTTCCTCGAAATAACAGGTGGGTACACACCGCACGACAGCACACCACCACGATGGCAAACCCCCCACCCTGCCGCTGCGCGAACACCACACACTACTTTTACGGCGTGTTTTCCTGGAATGGCCTAGGCGTTCCCCCCTTCCAAAACAGCCCCTATAGAGAGAACCCTTGGTGATAAGCACGGTTGCTTGGTTGGGATAGGTGGCCAAATCTCCACGCCGTGTCAGGTGCTCCCCCCAAATGCCCCCACGGGAGAGTATTCCAAAAGACGGTTCACAAAGGGTACAATTTCCCCTGTTCTAGAATAAATACCCAAATTGCACGCTGCAGACCTGCCCAGACCACCTGCATAATGGAGACAGGAAACAGCTAGCTTTTGCATGCTGAAATGTGTGGCATCCATGGGCAGTGCGTTGGCCAGTCCTGATTAGTGTCTGCACCACATCAAGTCACACGGACAGAGTGAAAGATTGAACCATGAGCCGTGCCCACGAGGGTGGGGCAAGAGGCATGCCATACAGCAAGGAGACTTGCTTGGGGGAGCAGTGCATTACCAGCAAAAAAAAGCGAGAGGGCATAAGCAAATTAGAAGCAAATTGAATCACAACTCAATTGCATTTAGATTTGGTGGTACCACCTATTTCTAACGCGGTTTCTAGGGCTGCAGGCTCAAGGGACAGAAGGCTCTCACCTTGTGCAAAAAATGTATGCTTGAGTACACTAGAATGCTCCAGCAGACCTCGTTTGAACTGGGCATGCATCAGTAGGTGATATTTATCACTTGGATTTACTGCCAATGCCAATGCTTTGGCAAAAACATTTGGACTTCACTTTCACTTGTTGCACTTGAATGAAACACATACATGCACTAATGGTTTTCCAAATGCAAAAATCATGACTCATCCTCACCGTTCCAATGGGAAGCACTGCTGGTGGCAGATCCAATGTCACCGTTCTCTAGACTTCCGTCATATCCTGCCATAGATGTGCTAGGAAGTGGTGCTGCACACAGATTTCTGTAGGACCATGAACAATGAGCATTGGCACCAAATTTGGGCACAATGGAAATCTGTCAAGAGCAACAAGGGGAAGAACTCAAGGCCATCAAACTCAAGGGGTATTAACTTGTGCTGAACCGTATTCACCACCTATTACTCCTTGGGCTGCACCATTGTGATAGCAAGCACCAATCCTTCTGCAACATCATTGAATGCTGTCCAATTGTCTTGTCCGAGGTTTCATTGTATGCCTGCATATTGCCTGCATTGCATGGATTCAAAATCCTCGGAAAATTGGAGGATTGGGGTTGTGCAATTTGCGGTTCGAGAGAGGTTGCACAATTCGTTGGTGTATTGTGCATGTTGCGGCATACTGCCCCCTTAGGTCTTCATCCACCATCGTTAGAATCTTGACTGCACGAAACCCTTCGTAGTTAGCATAATTACTCGGTACATACAGTGGATTCTCATGGTGCACATTGCCATAAAGGCATACCGGAAAAAATTGTCTTTCATTACAAAGAAGAAGCCTACCTTCAACAGCCAGCTCAAAACACTCTGCAGCTTGGAAAACACAACATCCAAACCCACGCCATCTCTTGGGGAGGATAGAGAAGATCTTGACATAGTAGTTGCCCGGTGTGTGAAGTGCCATAGGGACACAGCCATCAGGTCTTATTGTCGAGCTAGCCAGGGAAGTAGTGGTAGTAGGTGGTTGGACAGGGCCGGGACGTAATGGGCAGTGAGGACTTTGGGCATGGAATAGACATCCTCTCAACTGGTGTCAAGTTGACCCCGGGACACTTGGATCTTGGGTTTTTATTCGTTTGTCTTGCTCCTTTTTTTTGGGGGGGGGGCAAAAGTAAAATTGAGGTGGTCTTCTGTCACAGGCTGGGGGAGCCCAAGGTACATACTGTGGAGGCACGCCTGGAGTGTGGCAATGACACGGCACACCTCGGATGGGGTGTGTGAGGCTGTCCCGGGGCCCAGATGCTGCTGGTCGATGAGCTCCCATCGAGTGGAAAGCTGCACCGCAAGCAGTGAGCATCTTGTGTCCGGCCCTGTCTGCCTTGGTGTCTTGCTTTTCACCCAAGACCATGACATGCAGGGAGGGGCCATGAAGAGGAAGATACTGACACGCCACGCCCATGTTGCCAAAGGGTGGTGTTACACAAACACTGGCAATAACTAATCCATTGTCACAATTTTGACACCCAACTGACTCCTACCTTGCCCAATGGTGGTGTCACCCAGTGTTCATTGAATGTTTGCACTGTGTGCAAACTGTGTGCAACCACACTTTTCGTTTCTCATCTGCAACGTGTACTTTGCTATCTTTCATTGCCCTTGTGAATGCCCGCACATCAAGAACCATAAAATTCTTCAAAACCATCCATGACCCAACAAGGTGTCGCCCGCGGTGGGAAAAGCAAAGAACACGCATGCACAGCGCACTATTATTGGGACTCCCGTGCACAGTGCAGCCAGGCTACGCCATTTTGAAGACGGGAATGTTGTCTTCTGGATGGTTGCTGTTGTTTCCTAGAGGCTTCTGGAGGCTTGCTGTTGTTTCCTTACCAGAAGCACCAAAAAGGGCACCCAGAAAAATGGCTTCGGGCCTCAAAATGCCGTGGCAAAATTGGTACACTTTTGTTGTGCCAAATTTTGCCATTCCAAATTTCACGTATTCCTAACCCCCCCCCCCCCCCGGGGTATCAGCTGCTGCACATATGCACTGACCCCTCCCAAATACACACAAAAGCCCCATTCAACTCTCTGTCACATCCTCACAGAACTGTGCAGTCCTCAGGACCCCGTATGAACGGCACGCAGCGCTCTGCCCTTTCAGACCGCATGCCATCATGCACCCTTGGGATCCGTGTAGCGCAGGGCCCCGCCCTCTCTCTCTCTCTCTCTCTCTCTCTCTCTCGAGGGCAACCCGGTCTCCCTCCTGCCCCCCCCCGCCCCCTGGGCTTGGGGCATCTGCATGCGCGTCACAGTCCGGCATGCCCTCAGTGTCCAGCAGTGGGGACCGGGTTAGAAACCAGCCCTGCGCGGGTTCTGCACGGCGCGGGCACAGCGCCCAACAGCAAGTGAGTGGTCCCGTGACCACCCTGAAAAACCACCCACCACCGGGGGGGCTGCGTCCACGGGGCAAAAACAGCAGATGTAGACAGCGATCTGGCGTTGTTAGTGGGAAATGTGGTTTGGTCAAACTCATTGTCTGAGTTTTTGGACTGAGTAAGAATCTGAGCAGTCCTGTGCACAGGAACACAGTGGTTGCTGCGATCCCCTTGGTCATCGGGGGAAACAGGTCCAAAACAGCCCACCTTTCGCCCAGCGCACGGTGCACCACGCAGTAGTATCCGTGGAACTCAGTAGGACCCAGCTGCGCCCCCTCTCATCACGCGTGACCTGACGGACGCCAGTGGTGCGTCTGGCCACAGCAGGCAAATCTCGGGGCTGCCAGCCGAGGTCAATCACATATGCGTGTGTCACGACGGGCAAAGAAAGCCGCGATCCGCGGGAATGACCCCGTGGCACTTCGCCAGCACGCTCGCGCTGCAGCATCCAACGCAGCACACACCCAACTCCGGGTCTGCCCCCCCCCCCCCCCCGAGTTTCTCGCCACATGCCGTGGGGGTGGGTCGCGGTACGACCGGGTCGTGTGGACCCGCCGCGCTGCGGGGCACGCAGCCGCCCGTGCGCGTGCGACCCAACCGATACCAGCCGCGCGCGCCGGGGGGGGGGGGGGGCAAACCCCCGCGGTGGTGCGGCACCCGCCACACAACCACCGCCGCCCAAGGAGGGCAGGATCGCGCCGTCCCCACCGCTGAGCTCGCAGACGACCCCTGGACCCACCGGTCGGGCATCAGCGGCGTCTGTCTTGTCGCCACTCAAAGAATGGTGCGCCACCTTCTGGGAATACCTCTTCTGCGTTGCGACGCCCGGGGGGCCGATGGCCTGGGCGTACACGGGCAGTATTGCCGAGGCAGTTCATGGGCTTGGCATGCGGGATCCGCCGCGGAGGCGCGCATGGTTCACCATCTTGGACACCTGCCTCCACCCGGTGGGGCCCAAGTACCTGTATTGTCACCAAATGACCACCCAAGCCGATCCCACCGGCGGAAAAAGTCGAATTTTTGGGGGAAATTTCCACAAAACAGCCCAAACAACAGCAATTTCGGAGCTGTCGGCGGGCCCACGGCCCGGGCTACACAGGCCCAGCAGCCACCATGTGGGTCCCCATGGGTACCAGAGTACCTGTATTTTCTCCGACAACAGAGACGTGCTGTGCGGCAGCCCCCATCAGGCTATCGCGCTTCAGAGCGCAGAGCGAAGGTCGATGGGGGGTTGGCCCTCATTCTTGTGAACGTTGTGCGTCCAGTGGCGGCCATAGGGGCCACCAAAAGATGATGCCGAAGGCGCCGAAATGAATGGTGAGGAAGTTCGGAGTAGAAAAATCTTGGTCGCAGAAAAGTTGTGGCCCATCGAGCATACCTTGGGCATAGGTTTGTGGAGTGCTCTGTGGAGCACGACCAGCAAGCACCATCACGCAACAGCGGACACCAACCAACTCCACACATCACCAAATAGCACGCTTCACCACATATCAGCCAAATGGCACACATCAGCCAATACCAAGCACCACCATACGTCAGCCAATACCAAGCACTGCCGCACAACAGAAACTGACAGCACGCCGGCCATTGATTAGGGCGTGCATTCGATGCATCCCTTCCAACCTGTTCCCCATTGTTTCCTCAAGGTTGCCCCATATATCATCCAGTCAAGCCCCCTCTGCCTCCCCACAACAATATATAAACCACGGCGTAACTGCTCAGCGCCCGCAGGGCTCAATGCCCGCGAAGGCCTTGCAGCACATGTGCCACGCCTCAGTGCCCCTAAAATTTCAATGGGCGCACGGACATGAAATGCTCAATCACTTCGTCCGTGGTCTCCTCGCGCCTCTTCTGGTGATCCTTGAGCAACGGCAGTACAGTGTCAATCAGCTTCTGCTTGATCTCCCCTGTCAGCATCCTCCCTGTAGTAAGGAAACGCGGCTGAGATGGAGGTGAAAGCGGACGGGGCACATGGGATGGAGGTGCAAGGAAGGGGAGGGGCATAGGGCATGGGGGTGGTGCCATCATCCCCCTTTTGTGACTCGTTGTACCTCTGTGGGTTGCTGCTCTGGGTGCCCGGTTGTCGTCTGTGTGTCCTCAGGTGTGTTTTTTTTGGGGGGGGGGGGGGGGCAGGACCTCTGTGAAGGCAAGGGCTATGGGAGGGTGTGCAATTCTCCTCATCCGAAGTGGTTGAGGTTCAGCTGCTGCAGCCAGCAGGGTTATCAAGACATTGGGCATCAATCCCCGGTTTGGAAGCATCCCGCCCCCTTAAATGCTCATTGGGGGGCCTATACCTTTAATAAAGGGGGGGGGGGTTTCCCGACATTTTTCACCCCCAAATGGGTTTTTCCTATCCAAGGGATGTTATCCCATGCGCCTTTGTACATATGGTTGCTTTTAGGTTGAAGAGGGCACACTTCGTGCCGAAACGCGTACCTACTGGACACTCAGTAATCTCTCTTTTTTGTTTCCAACGCTTTGGTTTGAGACCATGTGTTTTGCCATTGTTGTTGAGGGCTTGTCCTGGGCATTTACATCTAGAGAGTTGAGGGCATTTGATGATGCAACCGCCCCCTTTGTTGCGAAAGACAGGTTGTGGTGACAGAAGTGTTGATCCTTGTTCAAGGGACCCTGAGATGGCATGGGTCATGCAGCCACTTTGATTCCTCCCTGCTTTGCGGACCCCAAGAAAGCCGGGGCTGTGTGCCATTTCTAATTCCTCACTACTTTGGGGAGCCCGAAGATGGCAGGGGTTATGCAGCCACTTTGGGAATGACTGAATACGAAGCCCTGTCGCGAGTGGACACCACAGGGGCAGAAAGCTGCATTGTGATGCAGCATTGGGATAGACATAACCCATCCTCAATTCCCCTCCCTTCCATACATGTACCCCCCGCCCCCATCAAAAGTGCCAGCCCGTTTGGTGACACCATTGGTGAAACCTGTAGCACTGTTTCCTGGGCTACTTGGGTCGGCTCCATGAAGGCTGGTTTACTCACATGTAGTACAACTGGTGTTTTGCCAGGTCTGTTGTATGACCTGAGTGTAGATCGAGGTCCGGGTGTGCGCACGTGTCGTTTTAATGGGGGGGGGGTGCCAGAAGGGCTGAGTGCATATCCAAAGGGGTCTCACCAAGGGGGTCTCACCATCACGTCTCACCAAACTCGTCTCACCAAGGGGGTCTCACCATGAGGTCCCACCAAAGGCCTTGACTGCCTTGGTGACAGTGCCACATGTATGGGCGACAGCAGTTGGCAGGTGTGTGATGTAGGTGGATGGTAACACGGGGGACGCGCGGTCCGAAGGGTGCCAGTTTAATGACCAGAGAGGAAGCAGAGAGGGAGGGCGTCGCCACCCCCGCCCCTCCGTCACCGTGGGCTGGCGGGGAAATACTGCCTCAGGGCTACTGGAGGGCGCAGGGGGGCGGAGGCAGAGGGAGAAGTGGGCGGGGACGTGGGCAGGGGGGGCAGGGAGGGGGGGAGGCAGGGGGAGAAATGGCCGGGGGCAGTGAAGGGACATGAAGGCTGGGGGCGCTGAGAGAAGGGGCCCGCGCACAAGGGAAGAGGCACAGAATGGAACATGGGGCGATGGGCCTCAGGCAGCGGCTGTGGCACGCGGGGGCCCGCATGGGGGGACAGGGGAACGCCGGGCCGGCAGGGCATTGCGCAGCGGACCCGCTTTGTAGTCGTCATGGATCTTCTTCAGCTCGTCATCATCCTCCAAAAAGAACCGGAGGTATTGGTATGGGACGTCGATGTCGGGGTTGCCACCGTTTGCTTGGTGCTCCTCCTTCGTAGCGCCGCCGCCACTGAAGGCGTGCTGGGTCACCTGAAGGCAGTGATGGTACTGATGGGCGCCGGGCCCTACCCATGGTGGGGGGAGGGGGGGCTGAGGTGGGCGCAGGGCTGTATGCGCAGCGGGGCTGCAAAAAGCAAAAGGTGCTGCACGTTTGTCACAAATTGTAGCAGAAGATGACAGCGCAGGGCACAACCCGAACTGGGACCTGCGAAGCCCCCACTGCTGCGATTTGAAATATTTAGAAATCTTCGGGAATACTGTGAACAAACAGGGTGTGCCCTCATTCCGAAACCTTCGAAAATATTTGGAAGTATTTGGAAATATGTGGTAACTATTTCGCAGTTTGTGGAAATATGTTGGAGATGATTGGCACATTTTCGAAACCCTCAGGAATTTTCACTGACACATGGGCGACACACCCTGTTTGCATACAGCAGCGGGTTAGGGTAGCAGCGGGATAGCGGTTGTGCTTGGGGCCAGCAACCTCCTTACAATTGATCACACTGCACAAGCGGGGGTCTGGGTCTTGGTCTGGGCCCTCCGTTGACAGGGCCACTCATTGGTCACGACGGAATTTCGGCACCAAAAGACACAAAAAAAAGACTGTGGCATTTCCGTGTGGCTTCAACTGCAAGACGTGCTGGCCACTTCCCTTCCGATGCGCCCCCCCCCCCCCCCCCGTGTTCCCCCTTCTGCACCACACAAAAGCCATCAAAATTTCACCACATCGGAGCCCTGCAGCTGATTCGGGGTGTCTTCTCTCCTGGGGCTGGGGTCAAGGATGTGCTGAGCGACAGAAGGGGGATTACCTGCAGGACCAGACCACCCTGGCCAAACCACCCATCCAGGCACTCGTCCCTCAGCCGGGCAAAAGGGCGCAGCGGCAAAGGACAGGGGTGCTCCAGCGCCCGCTGGGTCAGAGATGGTCACACATGACCGGGTCCTACTGAGTTGTGCACTGGATGCAGCTGTTTGTACCCGAGTTCTGGGTGTGACAACAGCAGAACTCATGACCTTGAGCCATGGTGTCCCCACAGACAGTTTTTTTGTCCTGCTGCTGCTGCTGCTGACTTGCAGCTTGCTGGTGCTGCTACAATACATTGCCCTATCAAGACTTAAGACTAGGACCAGGCTGGGTCCTTGTGGTTCTGTTGAACTAGGTTGGACTGAAAACAGCCATTGTTGGACACTAAATCGGCCATAAAAACAGGTTAGACAGCTCAATTTCTGAGTGGCGCATGGAACAGGGCTGATTCCAAGTGAAACTCAGTGGCCCTGCCAGACACTAGTGCCAAGTCTGGCACAGGTTTACATTTGGCTCAGCATGACACGAAGCAAACTACGCTTACACAGGCACATATTGCCGCTTCACTGCAGTGAAACAGAGCCCAGGCAGCCGGGAAACCAAAAATCTCATAGGTTTACAATCGGCTACAGAAATGCGGCACTAAGCGGCATTCAACCAACAGCGCCTGGCCCACCAACAACGGCAGCCGGACAGCAGTTGCTGGTGCAGTCATGGCAGTTGGCAATCAACCACCGGCGGTCGGTGGTTCACCGACCGCCGACCAAAAGTCAGCCAGTAGCTGCCAACAGCTGGCGCCCAACCCGACCACCGTTGCAGGCAGCTCAGTGGTTAGCCACCTGGGGTTCAGGAATGGTTTGCAGCCGCTTCAAACCCAGCTACCAGCCCATTACTCTCCACTACCGGAGTGCATACATCCCTCCCTCCCTGTGGCGTGCTGCAGGGACAGCAGGCACACAGATTCCACATCGGCGTCTGTTGGCCACGCTCATAACCGTGGGCGGTTGGTGGTTCATGGAGAAAAATCAGCCAGTAACTGCCCAACAGTTGACGGCCAGCGGTTGGCTGGTAATTGCCGGCCGGGGTAGGGGACGTTGACGAAGGACAGCCCTGTTGGAGACACAACAGAGGGTGGGTCGGCGGACCCCCCTGGAGACCGGGAACCTTCCAACAGGGAAATTGGTGTGTCACGGCACGTTGTGCCGCCGCCACCCCTCCTTTCCTAACCGTCCCAGACCCAGACACCCACAGGGTCATTGACTTCGCTGCATCCCTCTGTCGAGAACTGCATGGACGGTGCCGGGGGGCGACCTTCTTCTTGACGTCCTTTTCTGTGTCGGTCAAGAAAATGGCGCTGTTGGTGTTGGAGGCGCTCATTTTGGAGGTGGGGCCCAACAGACTGGGAAAGAACTTGGAATGGATGAGCGCTGGTTTGAGGAACCCCAACTTCGGGGCTACATCGCGGGTCATCCTGAAAGGCGAGGAAAATAGGAGTGCTGGAGGGAGGGAGGGAGCGAGGGAGGAAATTGGAGTTGGAGTTGGGAGTCAGAGTTGAGGTTGGAGTTGGAGTTGGAGCAACGCACGTTACACAGTGGGCAAACCGCCTGTCCAGGGCCTGTTTAGGTGGCTGCTCTTTCAAAGTCCTTACCAATGGCTCGTGCTGCCGCCCCCTGCGCCCCAGTCCAGGATGCCCTGCTGCCTTCTGGCGGTGGAATTGCGTGCCAACCAACATGACCCTTCGCAGACGCACCGGTACCAGCGTGCCCAGTGCGTGCCCCGGGGGGGGGGGGCGACTACATCCGGTCCTGATGCGACACCTCCCCGGCTATCTGTCAAAACTTGGGGGGGGGGTCAAGCCCGGGGTCGGGGGGGGGGGTCCTGCCGGGGGTCGGGGGGGGGTCTGGCTGGGGGTCAGGGGGGCGTCCAGCCAAGGGTGAGGGGGGGGGGGCGTTAGGGTTAGGGTCACCGAGCTGGTGGAACCAGTCTTGGTTTTATAACCCTTTTTTTAGTGTCTAGGGTGGACCTACCAGGTTTAGCAGCAGCAAGCAAGCAGCAGCAGCAAGCAAGCAAGCAGCACGCGCGAAATGGGTAAAAATCACAACTCCGTCGTGGTGCTTTGGATTTGGTTGAAATTTTGGTGGATGATATCTATGGGTGTGAAGTACAATCACACAAAGTTTGAGCAAGAAACTCAACGACGGCGGCCGGCAACGGGATTCGCAAGTGGCGGACCTCAGTTTCAGAAACTGCAGTTTAGGGCCAAAAACAGCCATTTTTGGGCCAAAAATGCCCTGGAACACATTCAAAACGGCCAAACGAAGGGAAACGGTGGGTACACTCCACGTGCCGCTTGCCTTCCCCGTGTCAACGAGCTCTTTGCGGCCCTCTAACTCCATGATATGCCGCGGAAGCGGCCCAAAAAGGCCCCCAGAAGCTCCAAATGCCGACAGCCACAAACCAAGAATACGCCATATCTTTGGCTACATGGCTCAAAATGCGATTCCGAGGGCACCTACTCCACCCGCAACCCCCCACTTTTTGTGGTTTCCACCCCTCAGAATTGCCCAATTAGACGCCTAGACCCCAATAACTAGGCCCACTAGGCTGTGGCAAGCTGCAAGCTCAAGCCCAAACAGGTGGGTACCCAAATGGGTCAACAGGGTCCGAAAGGGGTAAAAATATGACTTTCCGCAAAAATGATCCTAGACCATGTGTGACGATAAAACAAGTGTTTTTGGACTGTTTTGAGCTTGTGGTGGCACATTTGGGTCCTCCAAAAATCCCAAAATGCCTTGATAATGGGCTGTTTTGGGACCAAAAATGGGTCAAAAATGGGTCAAAAACACATTTTTCCAAAACTCATCGTAGACCATTTGGGGTGCACAAACGGGTAAAATGAGCCCATTTTGAGCCCATTTTGGGGCATTTTGGCCCCTGAGAAGTCCAAAAAGCCTTGAAAGTGGGCCTCGTGGTGATGGGGTTCAGGTGCATTTCACTTTGTCAAGAGCCATCAATGTGTGAATCATTCTTGATGTCCCTCACCATTCATATCTAATGTTCCCTCCCCCACCAGCTCGGTCCCAATATTCAGTCTTGATTAGGGTTAAGGTTCACCGAGCTGGTGGAACCAGACTTGGTTTTATAACCCTTTTTAGTGTCTAGGGTGGACCTACCAGGTTTAGCAGCAAGCAAGCAAGCAAGCAAGCAAGCAAGCAGCAAGCAAGCAAGCAAGCAGCACGCGCGAAATGGGTAAAAATCAGAACTCCGTCGTGGTGCTTCAGATTCGGATGAAATTTTGGTGGATGATACCTATGGGTGTGAAGTACAATCACACAAAGTTCGAGCGAGAAACTCAACGGTGGCGGCCGGGAACGGGATTCGCAAGTGGCGGACGTCAGTTTCAAAAACTGCAGTTTAGCGCCAAAAACAGCCATTGTTGGGCCAAAAAAGCCCTGGAACACATTCAAAACGGCCAAACGAAGGGAAACGGTGGGTACACTCCACGTGCGGCTTGACTTCCCCGTGTCAACGAGCTCTTTGCGGCCCTCTAACTGAATGATATGTCCCGGAAACGGCCCAAAAAGGCCCCCAGAAGCTCCAAATGCCGACAGCCACAAACCAAGAATAGGCCATATCTTTGGCTACATGGCTCAAAATGCGATTCTGAGGGCACCTACTCCACCCGCAACCCCCCACTTTTTGTGGTTTCCACCCCTCAAAATTGCCCAAACGGACGCCTAGACCCCAATACCTAGGCCCACTAGGCTGCGGCAAGCTGCAAGCTCAAGCCCAAACAGGCGGGTGCCCAAATGGGTCAACAGGGTCCAGTAGGGGCAAAAAGATGACTTTTCTCAAAAATGATCCTAGACCATGTGCGACGCTAAAACAAGTGTTTTTGGACTGTTTTGACCCTGTGGTGGCCCATTTTGGTCCTCCAAACACCCAAAAATGCCTTGAAAATGGGCTGTTTTGGGACCAAAAATGGGTCAAAAACGCATTTTTCCAAACCTCATCCAAGACCATTTGGGGTGCACCAACAGGTGAAATGAGCCCATTTTAGCCCATTTTGGGGCATTTTGGCCCCTCAAAAGTCCAAAAAGCCTTGAAAGTGGGCCTTGTGGTGATGGGGTTCACTTGCAAGCTGATTCCACTTTGTCAAGAGCCATCAATGTGTGAATCATTCTTGATGTCCCTCACTAGTCATAGCTGATGTTCCCTCCCCCACCAGCTCGGTCCCAATATTCAGTCTTGATAGGGTCACCGAGCTGGTGGAACCAGACTTGGTTTTATAACCCTTTTTAGTGTCTAGGGTGGACCTACCAAGTTTAGCAGCAGCAGCAGCAGCAAGCAAGCAAGCAGCACCAGCAAGCAAGCAAGCAGCAGCAGTTTAGCAGCAGTTTAGCAGCAGCAGCAGCAGCAGCACGCGCGAAATGGGTAAAAATCAGAACTCCGTCGTGGTGCTTCGGATTTGGTTGAAATTTTGGTGGATGATACCTATGGGTGTGAAGTACAATCACACGAAGTTTGAGCGAGAAACTCAACGGTGGCGGCCGGGAACGGGATTCGCAAGTGGCGGACCTCAGTTTCAAAAACTACAGTTTAGGGCCAAAAACAGCCATTGTTGGGCCAAAAAAGCCCTGGAACACATTCAAAACGGCCAAACGAAGGGAAACGGTGGGTACACTCCACGTGCCGCTTGCCTTCCCCGTGTCAACGAGCTCTTTGCGGCCCTCTAACTCCGTGATATGTCCAAGAAACGGCCCAAAAAGGCCCCCAGAAGCTCCAAATGCCGACAGCCACAAACCAAGAATAGGCCATATCTTTGGCTACATGGCTCAAAATGCGATTCCGAGGGCACCTACTCCGCACTTCCGAGCGCACTGCACTTCTTGTCCTCTGGGGTCCTTGGACTTCCTCCCATTCTGCAGCGCCTACGTAAATGCCCTTGCCAAACCGCGTTCACCACCGCCGCACCTGCGGAGGAAGGAGGGAGCGAGGGAGGGGCGGCTGTTGGGCTGCTGCTCCCGTTCCGAAGAGGGCCCCAGCGGCCCACAGAATGCCTCTTTCAGGGAGACCAGACTGAAGGGCATCCACTCAATACCTTCGACGACGCAGCCGGCGAGCTGGGCACACGCATTTCCTACACCTGGCCCTGCTTGTGTTGTGCATGGGCCAAGCAGCTTGGTCTGTAGCTCAGCAACACCATGTCATTGTCTTCGAGCTGGTACCCGTGTCTTCTATCACTGCCGCAGTGCAAATGAGCAGGTTCCTGCTATTGGTCTGGTCCCCTCGCAGCATTATCTACGCATACAATATGAGGTGAATGGGAACGCGGTAATTCATGCCCCTGCCACTCGCCTTCACTCTTTCTTCCCCAGCCTCCTCCCTCTGTCCCTCTCTCTCTCTCTCCCTCCATCCCTCTCTCCCTCGATCCTGCCTCTAACAGGCTTCACTGCACCTGAAATACGGATCCTGGTCGATGGCCTGGGGGATGAGACAGAACACGTTTTTGTCGGGGGAGAAGATGTGGGGGAAAGACGTGGAGAACGAGGGAGCGGCCTGCACCGCCGGGAACGCCCACTTGCCGATGTTGTCTGACATGGTGAACCCGAAGATCCCGCGCGCCTGTGGCACATTAGGAACGTCCTCCAGCGCCACCCTCCGGTCCCGGGGGCCATCGAGGAAATGTGACGTTCGTGCAAAGCCCGGCTTTTGCAGGTGCAGTCACAGACACACGTATGACCGCCCACACACACCCATAAAAATGCCCCCAAACGGTGGTCAAGTTGGCTGAGAAAACTCAAAAATAGTCAACACTGCTGTGATATCACCAGACGTACATCCTCAGTTGGTCTCCCACCCTAGTACCGCAGCGCTCAAACGAGGCTCAACTTCCGAAAACGGAAGTCATCGCTGGACACCAGCAGGGTAGTGGCTTCAGAAATGACCTTCAAATTGGCAAGGCGAGTGTGAAACAGCTGTCCCTCTGCGCACAGGGGCTGCTTCTGCCCCCTTATCTTTGGCCCTTTGGCGCCAATCGTTTACACCACCAGTCCAAGGACCCCCGAATGGAACGCTGCTTATGGCAGTGCACACCACAATTTTGAAGGCAGGTCAGAGGCAAACAGTGGACGGGGGGGGGACAGGGGGTTTGCGGCGAAGGGTCCGCTAATGCAGGCGTCGGCGTTAGCCGCAGCCGAATTAGCCAACTAGCCGCAGAGGCAAGTTGGCTATGGGAAAAATGGAAACATGGAGGAAAATGGGGGGGGGAATGGGGGAAAATGGGGGAAAATGGAGGGAAATGGGGAAATGTGAGAAAATGCCAATGATACCCAGTGGGAAATGTCGAAAAAGTGTGTGAAATTCGTAGGAAATTGGAGGAAAATCGGAGAAAAATGAGACAATTTGGGACAATGTTCCCATTTTCCCCATTTTTCCACAGCCTTGCCACCTTTCCCTCAGGTGCCTTCGATGAATTTTGCCGAACTGGCCGATTGCAGAACTTCTGACTTGCTGACAATGGCCGATGCTTTGGCTTGCGCCGAGGCTTGCTACCGCGCCGGTCGACACTTGCGGGTGTGTGCACTGTTTCGGGTTTTCAGGTGGAAATTGTGACAGTGGGAAAGCGTGTTTGAAGAGGTGAGAGTGGAACAGTTGTCCCTCTGCTCACAGATGCTGCTTCTGCCTCCGTGGCGTCCACGCCCAGGCCGGCACTGGCAGCCTTCACTTTCAGTCTGTCCCAAGGCGGAGACGATCGGGAGGGTGCCCTCCACGACAAATATTGTGGGAGTGTAACACAGGGCCCGTGGGGGAGGGGGTCACCCCCAATTCATTGTGACAAACTGGTCCCCATGACACGCTCACCCTTTTGATATGCCACGGGGGACAAACTTTCCACAAATTCCGGCCCAGGCCGGGGAGGCCAGGTTTTCGTTTCTGGGGGGGGGGGGTGATAGAGCCCTCCGGCCGGACCCCCCCCCCCGCCCCCCCCAAAAAAAGGCTCAATTGACAGGACCCCCAAAATCCTACCGAGACTGCCCCCCGGGCCTCGGAGGTGACCCAGACCCAAAAATCGGGAAAAGAAGAAAATGGGATTTTTGGAATCAGCGCGTCGAGGGGGTTCAGAAAAGTCATCATTTGCCATATATTTGGTGAAAAAAAAATCGACCAATCTTAATGCTCAAAAAAATTTTCAGCGCCTTTGGCGCCGGACTTCATAATGACTGATTAATGGTGCCTGTCGATTGAGCTCTTTTCCCGAACCCCCCCCCCCCAGTTTTTGGGGGCTCTATTGACCCCCCCCCCCCCCCCCGGAAGTGAAAACCCGACATGCCCCGTGTTGCCGCCCAACCGCTTTTCCGACAGCCCATGCCCGCTTTGCATGCCATCGTGGGAACCGCCACCAGCCTCCTCCCCATGCAAGAACAGGCGTGCCCCACGGACTTGGGGGTGGGAGGAGGGTGGGGTTGCAACAGGCTCAGGCCACGGGGGGGGGGGGGCGCAACGGGCCATACGCCAACTCCCTCCCACTTCCCTGCCACTTTACAGGGAGGTTTTGGGGGGGAGGCAGTGTCGGGGGGGCCGGCCGGAGGGGGGGGTCCCCGGACCCCAACATATATGGCTTAAACTGACCGCCTCGTCGCGGTGATCATTTTGAGCCATCTGTGTTGGGGTAAAAAAAATCTTTGAAAATTGGTTGTACCCCTAACATGGGGGGTCCCAGTCGGCAGGCTGGGGCTAGAGGTTGGGGAGGGGAAGGGTCAATTTTTTTTTCATGATTTTCATCCATGATCGAATTCTCCATAAAATTCTGAGTATTTTGAGCATAAACCTCCCCCCCCAAATAGTATACCCCCCCAAATACTATACCCCCCTTGGCTTAATAAGCGTTTTGCCAAATAGTATACCCCCTTTTCATCACATACAAGCAAACGAAACACGAAAGCGAAAGGGCTGAAATACCATACCCCCCAATTAGTATACCCCCCAAATAGTATACCCCCCTGGCCCTATTGAGCGTCAGGCAAATAACGTACCCCGGGGTACAGTATTTGGGGGGGGGGGTTTAAACACATGGGCCAGAAAAAATTTTTTAACCCCTCCTTGTTGCAAAAAATTTTCTTTCTGGGGCCTTTGGCCCCAACGGCCGGCACTTCCCTGCCAATTTTCAGGGAGGGTGGGTGGGTGGGGGGGGGGGGGGTGGCGTCAAGGCCTCGGTATCTGATTGCTTGCCTTTAGCGGCGCCTATTGGCCCCTCGCCACTGCACATTCTGACCCTCTGTGGGCCCTGACGTGTTTTGGTTGTGTCAACGGAGCGCCCGGATGACTTGTCCTGTTTGACTACTCCGGGGGTCGGCTGGGGGGGGGGGGTTGGTGTTGCCGGGCCCAGCGAGCCCCCTGTGGCCCAGGCCCAAGCGGTGGAGCCGGAACGCCGGGTTCGGGCGCCACCCTGGGGCACGGTGGGGCACACTTGGTTCGCGGTGACGCAGGACTGAATGCGCACGATGTTCGTGTACATGTGCCCCACGTACTTGAAGTCCGAGAAGATGAAGGTCTTGTCCGGGTCGAACCCACAAGCGATGATCTGCGGGCAGGCGGTGCCGGGTCACGGTACGCCCTTCAGACGACAACGAGACGGGCACACACGCTGGCGCCCGCGGGGAGGGCGGCCCTCAGGCACAAAAGAAAAAGAATCTCGTTGGCTTACACGCGACCCCACAAATGTCATGACACAATGTCGGCCAGGCACAGCAAAGCTTCAAATCATCCCGCAATTCATCCCGCTGAGGGTTGTCGCTGGTAAAGGGAAGACACGAACGAACCTTGACCCGCAGTCGGTGCTTGTTGGAGGGCTGTAGAAAAGCAACCGACGGCTGTTGGAGGGTCACTGGCGGCTGTTGGAGGGTAACCGACGGCTGTTGGAGGGTAACCGACGGCTGTTGGAGGGTAACCGACGGCTGTTTGAGAGTAACCGACGGCTGTTGGAGGCCAATCTGCGACCCCAAACTAGCACTCGAGGCCTGAGATGGTGGGCTCAGAGGGGACGTAGTCGGCCGGTCGAGGGAGACGCATGCACTGCGCATCGCCCTGCGCGCGCACCGCACGTGCGTTGTTACCAGCCCTTTTCCGGACTGTTTGCGTATTGTCAGGGTGGCAGAGACGCAGTGGCCTCAGAGGTCAACATACAAGAACACAGGTCTCCACTCTACCTCCTCACCAATAGTGGTTGTAGACGCCCACCCCCCCTGCCAGGGGAGGGCTGCAAGAAGAGGAAGAAGGAGAAGAACTCTATGGAACGTCCGCTCAGACCGGAGAGCCCAGTGCCCCATGGGATGCCCAGGCCTCTGGGGCGGACGTTGTCCGCACACGTCGAAAACGCACGCACCGCGCGTGCGTCTCCCTCGTAGTGAGGCGGCCAATACAAGCGTCTGAGGGGGAGCATGGGGGGGGGGGGTAGGGGGAGGGGGTGCATCTGTCGGGCCACCCGCCCATCGCCGCGCACACCTCCCGGGCGTTGTTCTTCGTCATGCGCTCCAGGTCCTCGATGCTGTTGCCTCTGAAGAGGAACTTCTCATCGTCGGTCATTTGGATCACGCATGGCACCTGCAGCGGCCATATACGGGCCAGGGAGCGCCTTCACACCGAGGCACGGCCAGCACACGTGCCCTAGCCCCCTGTGTGACATTCCGTCGGGTTGTTGCTCCTTTACGGGGCCCTGGACAGTCACCCGTTCTTCCCTTCGCATGTTGCGTCGGGTCGCTGCGTTCTGTCGGCCGCTGCAGCCGGTGCTCTTGCTGGTGTCGTTTCCGCGTTCGCGGAGCCCAGTAGTTGGTGTGTTGGGACTGTGCTGAATGTGGCATGGTGTGCCGTTTGCGTGTCAGCGGCGCCCAATAGTTGCCCCCCCCCCCCCCCACGCCGTGCACACCACCGCTGGGGCACTGATGTGATCCCCTCAGTGATCACACGCAGTGATCCAGGACCCCCTGGCCCGGTGATGCATGTCTGACGTCAGATGTGGTGGTGAGCACTCTCGGTAGTCGCCGTATCATCCGCGGCAACAAATCCCACTTGGGGTCTGGTTCCAGGCACGTGCACCGCGGATGTCTCAGCACCCCTTGCCCTTGCCGCTGTACCTAGCGGACCTTTAACCAATAAATGTCAACAAGGCATTGAGGTGTGTATATAGGCCAAGCCCATGTTCATCGCACCAGAAGACCGAACTGAGCTGTTGTCATCGGCATAGCTTCAGGCAAGGGACAGCTGATGAAGCCAGTGCGCCGAGGCCTGGCTGCGGAACACCAAAAACCCCCACAAAGTGCACCACAACCCCTAACTATGCCCCCCCCCCCCCCTGCGACACACCGCCCGTGTCACTTTCTGAGTGTCTATTTTTTTTCGAAGTTGATAA
The DNA here is from genome assembly GCA_964036045.1 of Eutreptiella sp. 'Long Island Sound 2002'. Classification (NCBI taxonomy): domain Eukaryota; phylum Euglenozoa; class Euglenophyceae; order Eutreptiales; family Eutreptiaceae; genus Eutreptiella; species Eutreptiella sp. 'Long Island Sound 2002'. Next base: position 3,792,783 of record OZ038393.1, on the reverse strand, counting down.
GGGGACGACTCGTCCCGAAACGCGTACTGTTGTTTGGACACTCGTCACACTGCGCCGAATCCGGACACTGGTTTGAGTCTTGCTGCACGCTGACTTGCTGGGTCTGAGGGTATTTCTGAGACCAACTGATTTTTTTGAATAGCTTCAGGCAAGGGACAGCTGGTGAAGCCAGTGCGCCGAGGCCTGGCTGCGGAACACCAAAAACCCCCACAAAGTGCACCACAACCCCTAACTATGCCACCCCCCCCCCCCCCTGCGACACACCGCCCGTGTCAGAGCCACAGGGGGGGGAGGGGCTGCGCTCAGGGAGTGCCAAATCCAATTGTGAAAGCCTGCGGAAAATTGCGGTGCCGTAACCAGACCTCCCAAGGCCTCAACCAGCAAGACCTCCACACAGGCGACACACTGGGGCACCGACAGGCACGTCACGGGGGCAGGCACAAAGCGGCGCCGGAAATCGCGGGAAACTGCGGAATTGCGACAAACTGCGAAGAATTGCAGGCCTCAATGCCTCCCCCTGTGTGACATTCCGTCGGGTTGTTGTTGCTTTACGGGGCCCTGGACCACGGGGGGGCCGTCTCCTCGCTTTTGTACGCGACTCCCCCCCCCCCAGTAGAAGTGGGCTGAAGGCCCCTCTGGGGGGGGGCATTGGAGGGGGGGTCCAGGGAGGGGCGATGGGGGGGGGGGGGGTTGGCCTGGCCAGCCCCAGCGGGACTGTGAGGGGGGAAAACCAGACCGCAAAGTTGAGGCCGATTTTGGGCAAGACAAACGTTTCTCTCGCCTCCCGACCCCCCCCCCCCCCCCTGTGTGACATTCCGTCCGGTTGTTGTTCCTTTACGGGGCCCTGGACAGTCACCCGTTCTTCCCTTCGCATGTTGCGTCGGGTCGCTGTGTTCTGTCGGCCGCTGTGGCCGGTGCTCCCGCTGGTGTCGTTTCCGCGTTCGCGGATCCCAATAGTTGGTGTGCCGGGGCTGTGCTGAATGTGGCGGGATGTGCCGTTTGCGCGTCAGCGGCGCCCAATAGTTGGCGTATTGGGGGATGTGCTGGTTGTTGCCGGGGTCGTTTGACTGTTTTGACTGTCCTCAATGCCTCTCCCCACCCCCTGTGAGCACCCTCCCACAGTCACTGTCTGGGAAATGACGGAATGTGAGGCATTGCTGGCGCCCGCGTGGGGGCCAGAGGCAGCGCCCACTCTCCCCTATCAAGAGCACGTTTCCCCGCCGTCTGTGGACAGATGCTGTGGACAAGGTCCTTCTGCAAACCATCACCAGTGCGTACCCTTGGCAGCACCAACCACTGGATCAGCCTTTAAGGCGACTGCCCCCCCTCCCCTCCCGCCCCCTGCCTGCCCCACCACAACCACAGCCCACGCCCGCACACACTTTGAAAGTTCGCCTGCAGCCACTGCGTGAACATGAACGGCACCAAGTGCCCCATGTGCATGCTCTCGGACGAGGGGCCACGGCCGGTGTAGAGGTAGAAGGGCTCCCCTTTTTCGTAGCGGTCGAGCAACTCCTTCAGATCGCGATGAGAGAAGAACAGTCCTGGGGAGAGGGGGCGGGCCGCGATGTATTAGAAGGGGGGGGGGGGGGGAGGGGGGGGGAGTCTGAAAATCTAGGGGGGGGGGGGGGTTGGCCGACCCCCTCCCTCCCAGGGTCCCTATGGTCCCCGCCGAAGGCGCACCAAAACTTTTTGAGCTTAAGTCCTCTTGGCGCCAATGGCGCCGAAACAAAAATTTGGCTGTCAGCCTCCAACATTGGAAGGGGAGGAGGGGGGGGGGGGGAAAGGGGGGTCCAGGGGGGGTACCCCCCCCTCCTCCTACGGTGTACGGCCGTTCTAATACATCCCCGGGGTCGGGATGGGGCGAGCAAACAAGTTGGCCTACCCGTGCGGTGCGCAGGCACAGCGACACGGGGTGCGGGCGGACGTGGCCTGTACAACAACACAACGGCGAAGGCGTCGAGAGCAGGGGGGTGGGCTCTAAGGGGTTGGCTGGCCTGCGACTGACTGATAGGGTCCCCCCTTGGGGGCCCCGTGGGAAAGAGTGTACCCCCCCACCCCAACTCCTCACCAGGTGTCCCAGAACCCCAGAACCCCCACAAATCGGCAGAACAAATCGGCAAGGTCGGCTAACATCAGCCGCCGATTGTGGGCCGGGGGGGGGGGGGGGGTTGCCTTTGCCGAGTGCCAAGCCCCCGTTCCAGGGGCCCGCGGAAAGGGGGGGGGGGGGGCTCAGACAACCCCAAACACTTCACATGGGCCTCAAAAACTTTGTTTCCGGCCCCTTCAGTGCATGCCGTTCTTTCCCTGAGGAGTATTGTTTTTTTTCTGATCGGGTCAGCTCCGGTCGGCCGGGGCAGGGAATCGCTCTCAGGGAAAGGGGGGGCACACCCCTTCCCCGACCACAAATTCTGGGACGCAGAACCGCTTTTCTACACCCCCAAACCACTGCTGGCCGCAGCGTACAACACTGCCTCCCGCCCACTCACCAAGCGCTCAAAATGGACAACCAACTTGTCACTGCCTAAGCTGCATCCCGCCGGTTTACTACTCAACAACTGCTTTGTAACCGCCAACACTGCCTCCCGCCGCTGTACTGCTCGACAGTCTCAGCCGCCTCTACATGGCCCTTTCAAACCCCTTTCCCTCTGGCGATTCCCTGGGCCAAATCCCCGAATGGCCCTGCACTCCACTGGTCCCGCATACAGCCACACAGGAAGCGACAGTCGCGAGGGCTTGTGAAGGCGGCTTCAATGGACATGCGAATGGATCGGCGGGGGCCCATGCCGAAGAGCCGCCCGCGGAACGACGGAGGCACACCTCGGCGCAGGAAGCGATGGGGCTTGCAGCCCGTCAGCCTCTCCATGCGGGCCACGAGCTCCGGAGTGATGGCATCACATCCAAAGTCCTTGATGAGCTTGTCATAGTCCACAACCCCAGCAACTTCCCAAGGGGTGACCTGTGCAAGGGCACATGCAGGTGAAGGAGGTTATCGGAAGTGGTGTGTGTCTGTGTGTGTGTTTGTGTGCGTGCGTGTGTGTGTGTGTGCGTGTGTGCGTGTGTGTGTGTGTGTGTGTGTGCGTGTGCGTGTGTGCGTGTGTGTGTGTGTGCGTGTGTGTGTGTGTGTCTGTGTGTGTGTGTGTGTGTGTGTGTGTGTGTGTGTGTGTGTGCGTGCGTGTGCGTGTGTGCGTGTGTGTGTGTGTGCGTGTGTGTGTGTGTCTGTGTGTGTGTGTGTGTGTGTGTGTGTGTGTGTGTGTGTGTGCGTTGTGTGTGTGTGTGTGTGTGTGTCTCCAAAATGTTCGCCATCATACATCACCACTCTACAGCTCTGTTCGCACGGCACTGCACTGTGTGCCAAGGGGACGTACAGGCACTTCAGACATGCTCAAACTGCGAGGTCCAACAGCCCTACATTCCTACTGCTCAATGCAAACCATATGCCCATGTCCGCGCCCTGCAGTTGGGCTGCTCCTATGGGCTCTGAGCTGCCCCATATGTACAGGTTGCCGCCAACACATCACGGCTCCTTCCCCTGTGTCAACCTGCCACGAAGCACCAAGACATGCATGGCATGTGTGTGTGCCCTACCTATCCCCACATCCCTGCCCATGCATGCCTGCACAGAGAGGGGGAAGCGGGGTCCGGGGGCTGGGAGATCGCCCACGGCTAGACAAAGGTACACCAAAGAAAGATCCTCGTTCCCAATGGAGGGGAGACATAACAATCCTGTCATATTTCCCCTGCAGCCCTGTGTCCAGAGCCAGCCATCCAACCAGAGAGGGAGCTATCGATTACCGCCGCTATGAGCCTGCACCAAACTGCAAGGAGGAGAGTAACAAGAACAAACAAACACACAGCCAGTAGAGAGTCCACAGTAGAGGTCAGTGCATCACGCAGACAACACTGCTGGGCCACCTGCTCCCACTGCACTGTGTGTGTGTGTGCGCGCGCGCAAAGGTATCGATTCCAATCATGCTCAAACTGCGAGGTTCAACAGGCCTATGTTCCTACGACTATTGCAAACCATGTGTTCAGAGTGCAGCAAGCGGGGCAGCCCTGACGGTCAGAGGACGCCATATCAGGCCTCCTAAGTCTCCGGATTCTTTGTTCTCCGGCCACTTTTCCATAACCAGCTCCTCCGGCAAAATGGGCAAAATGGGCAAAATGGGGCAAAATGGGGCAAATGGGGCAAAATGGGGTAAAATGGTGCAAAATGGGGCAAAATGGGTGTGTTTCAATTTTTGAGCCCCTCTGCTTGCAACTAAATAGTTATTGCTCATTCTTGTTGGTATTTTGATGGTTCCCGTTCATTCTTGGTGATATCTGGTTGGTTGCTGTTCATTCTTGCTGGGATCTATATACTTGCACGACAAGAACAAATGCACGCCGGACGAGCTCAAGGAAACACACAAAGAAAGATGGAGTTACGGATCGACGACACGAGTCTACAATGTCTATGCTGGTGAAATCACACCATTGAAACAGAAAGACACATATGCTTTGTGTGTGCCCTCCTTCATGCTGTGTTGCTTGTCCGATCGCACTCTTCCAGATGGAAAAAGAGCGCTCAACGTCGCATGAAGTATCGGGGATACCGAGAATACGCCGAGCATGTGGGTACATTAGTGGTAGGCGGTCCTTCATGGCCTCCCACCACTAGGTTTCCACTCACCACTGTCAACAATCGCCGCCCGCTGTTCTTTAGGGAAAAGCATGGCAAACTGCTCAATACCTAAGGGCATTGCGGCCATCTATGTGGGATCTAAGACAAGTGCTTGTTTTGCCAACTCCATATGTTTCCCCACATATTTCCATGTTTTTTGGGCTGCACATTTCAACACATCAAGGAAATTGGCTTGCCATGTAGCCGCATCATACATGCTGGCACCGGAGGGTCTCTTCCGTTCCAACCTGCTCTCCGTTTGACAGTGAAGCCTTTTGGAGTCGACAACCCACTGCAAAGCCGCATGCAAATCATGCATGCGGCTATAAACTCGATGCATCGTGGGTTTTGCTCGCCGCTCCCCATCTTCGGGAGCAAATGTGCCTGCCACACACACTTGAACAAGCCGCACAAGGTCGAAAACTTCCACAGCATGCTCTACAACAAACAATAGCTGCAGCCGGACCATTGCATTGTTGGTGAAATCGTGGAAATCTACAATTGTGCAGGGGGCATCAGGTGCATTTTTCTCCTTGTAAAGGCGACAAAGTTTTGGGCATGCCAAATTGAACAGTCAAACCATCCAGACCATCTGGTGTCTGCCCAGTCTGGTGGTGTGTTTGTCGACCCTTCGGCACCCTCTACAGCCCTGGCTTTCAAGAACTTTTGGAGGCGGCGCCTGCAACGAATACTTTTTTTCCATTTCAACAGTGAGCGCACCTTCGACATGAATTCACGCAGCACAATCATGCATTTGTGATCCCGAAATACCTTCCTGTCACCACAAACAGCAGCAATAAATGTTTCCTGGACACAATGCCTTACGGCAGCAGTATGGGCACGTGGGATCTCGCCAACAACATGTAGACGCTCCACTACAATGTCACAGATTGTTTGCAGTTGTGGAGTACAGATTTGGGCAAAATTCGCCAATTTCAACTTCCACGATGCTGTCGAAGAGAATAATCCTTGATTCAAACACGTCGCAACACGGCGCGGCATTTCCAGCAACTTCTCCAGCTCAATTTTAATTGTCTCACAAGCCCAAAAAAGGCATAAAACAAGGCAAGGCGTGATCACCCAGGGCATAAAAAACGGTGCTTGGGGCATGCAACTTGGTCCGTGCAATTTTCAGTCCCCATATGGTCCTGAGTTTTAGTTGCATCCTCCAGGTGATTTCCATTGTCCACCTCATTTTCAGGTGCCTTTCCGGGTACATCGGCAGCAGTCCCTGCAGCTGCCTGTAACAAAACGAAAAACCCAAGGGGGAGCAAAATGAAAAACCGCAACGAAGCATCGATGGCATGAAATATCATGCAATCGATGACACACATTTTACCTGTGCCATGTGACTCTGAGGTGCACTTTGGGAGTCATCCGCCACTGGTACGAGGAAAATGGCACGTTGCTCTGCAAAAACTTGCTGGGCTTCATGTAACTTCGTTGGTCCAATAATGGGGAGCGCATCCTCCTCTTGGATGCATGTCCCACCACGGGCACCACTGAATTTTGGGCCCAAATGAATGCCCAACTCCAACGGCTTCCATTTCTTCTCCACCTTCTTTGAAGATTGCCAACTAGGGGCCCAAGCAAGATCAAGCAAATGCTTTTTGTGGATGTAAAGTTTGCCATTGTGTGCATGAAAATGAGGTGGTTCATTGTATGTATGCCGCAAATGGGCTGCCATGAGACAGAAAACTGGGGATGCAAGCGGAACGCAAAATGGCAAAATGGCAAAATGGCAAAATGGCAAAAGTGGGACACCGTCACGGACCTGTACACTAGAAGAAAATACAATTAACATTTGGTCTCCGGGGTCTCCGGACAGCAAAATGGGGAAAATTGGAAGTCCCCGGGAGTCTCCGGGGATCCGGAGACTTAGGACGGTTGCCATATGGACAAAACTGCCGTTGACACACCGCGGCTCCTGCCCTCGTGTCCAGCCACAAGACAACAAACCACACATTGGGGGCATGGGCATGAGAGGTGGGGAGCCTGCTCGGCTAATCCCAACAGCCGGGGGTTGACTTAACGCGAAGCGCGTAGCCTATTTTGTATCACCACACCTTTCCACCAGGTGCTCAGGGAGTAGGACCTCCTAACCCTCCTACCAAGCATGAATTGGGGCAGCTGACAACTGTGAGAGGGGCTCGAAATTGGGCGGGCCGGACGGCAGATTTTTTGGATTATGCCCCCCCCACACACACCATTATTGTCCCTTATTTTTTTTTGGACATCAGGCCTGTGCTGTGCAGCGGAAATGCACTCGGGCAGACTGCCCGGACTCTGCGCCAGTGCTGCAGGTCACTGTGTTGCCACACGATTGTTCGTGCACCCTTTTGGGGGAGCAAGGCACCTGGACCTGCAATGTACTCTGGTGCATGGCAGTGCAGTGGGAACTGCTGGGCCGAAGAATCCCGAGAAAGAAGAATTCTGTTTTTTTTTTAACTGTCCGGTACCATCGACAACTGTTCGAGATTGTTCCGGATCTTCAGACTCATAGTCCAAGGCAATACATTGTCAGCCCTACCCCCTACCCACCACCATGAAACAGAGGGGGAACAAATCACGGGGTTAATCGGCTATGCATCCCCAAGAAGATTTCAGTCCGACCGTTGTTCTCCCTTCTGGGGCCCACCTCAATCCGATACAACACAGGTTGCTCCGGAGACCTGCGCATGAAACGCTGGCATGATGGAGCGACTGCTGGTCCTCAGACAGGCGGGCGCACAGGCGAGGCCGGTCCGCCCCCCCCCCCCCCAATTCCCTTCACTGGCCTCACCGGCTGAACCGAGGAGTGGAGGGCTTCGGTGCCCTCCACTCCTCGTTTGGTCGTCCAAGGGGCATGCGTGACGTGTGCCGGGGGGGGGGGGGGGGGCTGACACTGGGAGAAAGGAGGGGGGGGGCGGGCCAAAATTCTGCGCAAGTACCAAAACTGGCGGGATCAGATTTTCCGCGTCGTAAACTTCGTTTTTTCCCACGATGGTCACTTTGGTGTGGGCGCGGGGGGGGGAGGAGGTCCAGGGGGGGGGGCTCCTCCTACGGCTCTCGGCCGTTCCAATGTAATGCTGGGGGGGGCACTGTGATGCGCACAGGGGAGTATGTGGCATGTGTGCACAAAGGGCACGTGCGCACGTGACGTGCGAGCTACTGTGAAACAGGGCGTCCCCGCGCACCATCCACCCACTCTTTCCACAAAACACAAACCTTTGTGCCGCCAGCGGGGGCATCCGCAGCGCCTCCGGCGTCAGGATCGGCGGCAATGCCGTCTCCAGCCTCGGGCTGCTCCTTGGACATGATGTAGCTCTGGGTCTCCTCCGGCTGGCAGAACTGCTTCACCAAGGCCACGCATTCGTCCACCGCCTTCTGCAACGCCTGAAACCCCAAGCACAGTGCACAGTGTTGTGCGGTGTGGCGCAGTGCAGCGGTGTTGTTGGTGCTGGTGCTGGTGTTGGCGCGGGTGTGGGTGTGGGTGCGTGTGGGTGTGTGCGTGGGTGTGGGCGTGGGTGTGGGTATTGGTGGTGGTGCTATGGTGCTGTGCTGTGCTGTGCTATGCTGTGCTATGTTGTGTTGTGTTGTCGTGTGGTGTGGTCTGGTGTGGTCTGGTGTGGTGTGGTGTGTTGTATTGTGTTGCTTTGCGTTGTGTGGTGCTGCGTCGTGTTGTGTTTTATTGTGCTGTGGTGTGGTGTGTTGTGTTGTGTTGTGTTGTGTTGTGTGGTGCTCTGTTGTGTTGTGTCTTATTGTGCTGTGCTGTGCTGTGCTGTGCTATGTTGTGTTGTGTTCTGGTGTGGTGTGGTGTGGTGTGGTGTGGTGTGGTGTGGTGTGGTGTGGTGTGGTGTGTTGTGTTGCGTTGTGTGGTGCTCTGTTGTGTTGTGTCTTATTGTGTTGTGGTGTGGTGTGGTGTGGTGTGGTGTGCTGCGTTGTGCTGCACTGTGCTGTGCTGTGCTATGTTGTGTTGTGGTGTGGTGTGGTGTGGTGTGGTGTGGTGTGGTGTGGTGTGGTGTGGTGTGGTGTGGTGTGCGTGTTGCGTGCTGAGTTGTGCTGTGTCGTGCTAAGCTATGCTATGTTGTACTGTGTTATGCAGTGCAGTGCCGTGCAGTGCGGTCCTGTGCTGTGCTGTGCCGTTGTGTTGTGGTGTGTTGCATCGTGTGGTGTGATGTGGTGGGACACCCAAGCATGCAGCGCTTGGCGTTAAGGTTACGCAAATAATGAGTTCATCGACATGATCTGATGGCATGCACAAACACACGGTTCAGGAGGATAAGCCACATCCCCCAAGCTCAAAGAGAGGGGGAATGTTTGCCCGGCGCGCTACCTTTGTATTAAGTATCCTATCTCTAGCCCCAAATTTATCCTCACCTCGGGAAGTCCCCCAAGTAGACCGCACTAGACCGCAAACCTTCCCTGCAAGGCACCTTGCATAAGCCGAAATATAAGAATTCAACAACACAAGATGTCACTCCACTTCCAACCACCACCCTTGCCATCATCATAAACTGGGTGCAAAGGATGGGCCAGATTCTTAGACACAGCGAGAGGGCTCTCCAGATTGTTCAGTTAGGGGATACTAAAACAGGCATGGGTGGGGAATGATAAAAAAAAGATGCCCGGCACCCTAAGACTCCCCTAGAACCGCCCATAGACTTCGAACCAGCTAAGAACCCCCAAAAAAATGAAGACACGGAGCAGACATCAATCAGGACCACTTGAACTGTTGCCGTAGTGCAACGGGACCACAGGTGCATACAGGCACACACACGTGTGTGCGCGCGCACACACACACGACAAACCCCACAAACAGGCAGCAGTCAAGGCCCCAGTGCACAAATCAGGGGGGGGGGGGGTTGCTGTCAGGGAGGGTCCAATCCAATTGCGAAAAATTGCGGGAAAATTGCGGTGTTGTAACCAAACCGAACTGAACCCCCCGAAGCCTCAAGAATCAACAATTCTGCACAGGAGCCTCAGAATTTTGAACCAGATCGAATCGTCCTCGGGTATCAGAATTACAACGACAAGCGGCCCTCAACATCACCATGAAATTGAAGCATAATTGACTCTTTTTGGGGGCAGGAAAACATTGAAGCATATTGTTCTGCAACAGTTGTTCGCAAAGGCAAAGGGCACCAACGAGCACGCAAAGTGGACAGGCCGAAAGCATTTGCAGAAAAATTGCGCAAAATTGCGGGAAATTGTGAAAAATTGCGGAAAATTGCGAAAAATTGTGGACCTCAATCCCCCCCCGCACAAATCTCGTCAGGTGCAGCGTCAAAACAAAGCCATGTTCGAATGCGGCGCAAGGCGCCTTTCTGGAACGAGGGAATGCAAGGGTCGGCAGCTCCAGTGTGCGCCCGCAGGTGCAGCACCTATTGAGCGCATAAATTGCAAATGGCCAGCATGGTCAGTGCCTCCCCACCCTCTCCACCTGGACATGAAACTAACCTGTGCACGAGCGCGCATGCACACACACACAGACATCACCAAGCCCTCACCACCGCGTACGTGCATGTGCGACGCGCGCACACACACACAGACACGATGCACGCATGCGCGCGCACACACACGCATTCACGCCCGGAAGCACACACACACACATACCTCCCGGCCCATCAGGCTCTCAATATCAAACACTACATCTTTGGTGTCCACAGTGACGGCTCCGGGTGCCCCAGGTTTCGTGTTCCATTGCCGACACAAGACATTGCGCGCCCCATCATAAAGGCAAATCTCACCCTTTTCAGGAGAGCTGGTGTCGTCCCCTGTGAGGCAGTGGAAGAGGCCCGGCCATACCATCGGTGGTGCGCACCAGGGGTGGGCGGGCTTTCAACTGCAATTGACAGGTCCCCCAAAACCCTACTGAGACTAACCACTGGGTCCCGGAGGTGACCTGGAAGCAAAATTTGGCAGAACATGAAAATGGGATTTTTGGAATCAGCGCATCGAGGGGGTTCAGGAAAACATCGCTTGCCATGCATTTGGCGAAAAACAATTTGACCATTTTGAAGGCTGAAAAAAATTCTATTGCTTTCGGCAAGGCACCTCGAAGAGGGGAGAGGGACGACCATTCTTGAGCTGCCGAGGCTGGAAAACTGCATAAGCAGGTTGTGCCCTAGACCCCTTGGGAGCCACCCCCCCCCAACACCCAAATAGGGTGAAAAACACATAAAGAGGGGCTAAAACATGCTTTACATAGGATATTTGATCATTTTGGATGGTCAAAGTATCAAAAAAATCAGTTTCGGAAAGTTCCATTTTTGAGCTGCCGAGGCTGGAAAACTGCATAAGCACGTTATGTGCCCTAGACCATATTTCATCATTGTAAGTGGTCACAATATCAAAAAAAAGTTTTGTAAAATTTTCCATTTTTGACTTAGGAGTTTAGAGGGTGGAAAATTGATTAAGCAGTTCATGCACACACCAAATGCCATTGAACCACCTACAAACAGCAATTTGAAGCTTTTGGCTTGGGCTAGATGGGCCCAGTGGCCACTACGTGGGTCCCCATGGGTGCTCCCGTACCCATATTGTCACCAAATGATCACCCAAACCCATCCTCGGGGCAACAAAAGGGTTTCGGAAAAAGTCGGAATGTGAAAAACTTTCAAGTGTCACTCAACAGCCTACGCAACAGCAATTCTATTGCCTTCGGCAAGTCCACCTCGCAGAGAATCTACCCCAAGCAACACACACCCAAAATAGGGTAAAAACTACATAAATACGGGCTAAAACATGCTTTACATATCTTGGATGGTCATTTTAGGTGATCACCGCATCAAAAAAAAAAGTTTCGAAAACTTCGATTTTTGAACTGTATAGGCTGAAAAACTGCCGAAGCAAGTTGTGTACCAATCCCGTTTGACCCCCTGTGTGACATTCCGTCTGGTTGTTGCTCCTTTACGGGGCCCCGGATGGTCACCCGTTCTTCCCTTCGCATGTTGCGTCGAGTCGCTGCTTTCTGTCAGCCGCCGCGGCCGGTGCTCTTGCGGTGTTGTTTCCGCGTTCGCGGAGCCCAGTGGTTGGTGTGTTGGGGCTGTGCTGGATGTGGCATGGTGTGCCGTTTGCGCGTCAGCGGCACCCAATAATTGGCGTATTGAGGATGTGCTGGTTGTTGCCGGGGTCGTTTGACTGTTTTTGCTGTCCACACACCTCTGTCCTCTGTTCCCTGTTCCTCCACGCGCTGTCCGGGCCGTCCACCATATGTCCTTTTCCCCCTCACGGCTGGTCTGCCCCTGATGGGCTCCCGCTCCTGTTGCGCAAACAGCCCATCTGGGCTGCGGGAGACACCCCCCACCTGATGCTGATGCTGGTTGAGCAGAGGTTGCCCTGGCACCTGGTAGCGACGGGCTGGCTGGCCAAGCCATCCTCTTTATTGCCGCTGCCTCCCATGCACACGCTCCACCATCCGCTCCATTCTGGTTCCCTGTTCCCGCGGTTCTGGTTGCCTCTCCTGCCTTGCTGTGCCCCTCCTCCTTGTCTGCTGTGCTCGCCCTTGTCCCCCTTGGTGTGGCTCCCGCGTTCTGTGTGTCTGTGTTGCTCCTCCCCCTGTCTGGTGGCGCTCCTGGGTGCCCATGTCGCGCACCCCCTCCTGTCCCACCCGCCTGCCCCCCCCGTACGAGGATTTCACATCTCTGTACGGCGTGGGCTGTCCCGTGCGCGGCTGGCTGTTCACGGCCCTGTTGCCACCCCGTGGCAGGCACCTCCCGGCACCCCCCCCCCCCCGCACCCAATCGCAAATAGGGTGAAAAACACATGAATACAGGCTGAAACATGCTTTACATACCTTGGATGATCATATTGTGTGGTCACAATATCAAAAAAATAAGTTTCGGAAACTTTGATTTTTGAGCCGCCTAGGGTGAAAAACTGCATAAGCAGGTTGTGTACCAATCCCTTGGGAGACCCCCCCCCCCCGCACCCAATACCCAAATAGAGTGAAAAACACTTAAATGCTGCCTAAAACATGCTTTACATACCTTGGATGATCATATTGTGTGGTCACAATATCAAAAAAAATAAGTTTCGGAAACTTCAATTTTTGAGCTGCCTAGGGTGAAAAACTGCATGAGCAGTTTGTGTACCAATCCCTTGGGAGCCCCCTCCGCCACGCACCCAATACCCAAATAGAGTGAAAAACACTTAAATGCTGCCTAAAACATGCTTTACATACCTTGGATGGTCATTTTAGGTAATCACGATATCAAAAAAATAAGTTTCGAAAACTTCGATTTTTGATCTGTCGTGGGGGGGAAACTGCATAAGCGGGTTTGGTACCAATCCCTTGGGAGCCCCCTCCGCCCCGCACCCAATATCCAAATAGAGTGAAAAACACTTAAATGCTGCCTAAAACATGCTTTACATACCTTGGATGGTCATTTTAGGTAATCACGATATCAAAAAAATAAGTTTCGAAAACTTCGATTTTTGATCTGTCATGGGGGAAAACTGCATAAGCAGGTTGTGTACCAATCCCTTGGGAGACATCCCCCCCCCGCGCGCCCAATACCCAAATAAGGTAGAAAACACTTAAATGCTGCCTAAAACATGCTTTACATACCTTGGATGGTCATGTTGTGTGGTCACAATATCAAAAAAAATAAGTTTCGGAAACTTTGATTTTTGAGCTGCCTAGGGTGAAAAACTGCATAAGCAGGTTGTGTACCAATCCCTTGGGAGACCCCCCCCCCCGGCACCCAATACCCAAATAGAGTGAAAAACACTTAAATGCTGCCTAAAACATGCTTTACATACCTTGGATGGTCATATTGTGTGGTCACAATATCAAAAAAAAAAGTTTCGGAAACTTCGATTTTGCGACTTCGATGAGCTGCCCAGGGTGAAAAAATGCATAAGCAGGTTGTGCACCGGCCCATTCACTCATGTAAGCCATTATTGGTGGAAACAGTCATTTCGCGTCTTTGGCCCGGGTTGTGACCGGCCCTAAGCAAGGCTAGAGACTGCAAAAAACGTCCTTTCGTATCCTAATAGGCATATATTGTCACAACATCCCCACTCACACCTTTTAGAGTGGGTACCACGGGGTCACTGAGGTCGCCAAAACCACCAACATAGCAAAAATGGCTGAAAAGTGCATGGAATCCATAAGAGCTCGTCCCACTTTGCCCCATACAAACCCCATGGAGTCGGGACCCGGAAACACTTTTTCGGCTCAAAATCCAAAAAAACCAAATGATTCATGATTTTCGACCCAAAAAAAGGGGGGATCATTTTTTGACCCCCCCCCCACCTCCCTCAAAAGCTCCAAAAAGTGGGTTTCAAGTGGGGGGGTCAGGGGGGGGGGGGTCCGGACCAAAAACTGATTGGGGGATGCGTTTATTGGACAAAATAATGATTTTACAAGGGGTTAAACTAACAATTCAACCCCTTGGGGTAGGGTACGCGAATAGGCCCAAAAAGGCCCAAAATGGGGGGGTATGTGGCGTTTTCCCCTATTTACGCCTGCCTGGCTTTGATCTAACAACCTCTGCGAGGTGATTTTGGGGCTTTCGGAGGGCCCATGGCACGGGCTACATAGGCCTAGCGGCCACTACGTGGGTCCCCATGGGTGCTCAAGTACCCGTATTGTCACCAAATGATCACCCAAACCCATCCTAGGGGTAACAAAAGGGTTTCATGAAAAATCGAATTTCAGAAAACTTTCACGTGCCACGGGGCCGATTGGGGGTACCTGGAGTTGGGACCCGGGACACCCGCCATGGGTTAGGGGGTCCATATACAAGAAAAAAGTTCTTTAGGACCCAGGTCCAAATACACACACAGCGGCCACAATACGCAAAGAAGTTTTGACCCCCCCCCCCCAAAAGGGGTACCCAGGTGCGGGGGGGTACGGGGTCAAAATCCAAAAAATCATTGGGGATCATTTTTGGTCCTAAAATGATGATTTTACAAGGGGTTAGACGTCAGAAACCACACATTGGGGTATGCTACGCGAACGACCCCAAAAAGGGGGGGTATACGACGCTCGCGCCTGCACTTGATCTAACAACCTCTCTTCGAGGTGATTTTCGGCGCCTTTGGCGCCGAAGTTCAGAATAACTGATCAATGGTCCTGTCAATTGAGCCCTTTTCCCGAAACCCACCAGTTTTGGGGGGCTCTATGACCCCCCCCCCCTGAGTTTTCAGAGGCGCCACAGGCGCCAGAGAAAATTTTTTGATCGGCCGAAGGCCCGGAAGAAAATTCGGCCCAATCCCCCCCCTCGGCCCCCCTTGTGCCGTAAAGTTCTTACCGCTTTGAGTGCACGGATTTGTCGGCAGGAACAGCGCCGGGTTTGACACCAACACCACCAACAGTTCGAGGGCTGTACGTATACGCGCGCATACGCTGTGCATGGGTAAAAACCGTTAGCGGACCGTTTTTTCGGCCCCCTTCCCAAATATTGTCTCTTCGCGTCTACAACATGCTGACAGTGTCTACAATTAGCAGGCTGCGTCTACTTGTGCACAGTGTCTACAGACTATACCCAGGTAAACGTGAACGTGCACAGTGTCTACAAACTATGGGAAGTGTCTACAAACTATGCACAATGTCCACAGACTGTACGCAGACGTGTACACGTCATGTTTATGTCGCGTATACGCGTAAACGTACATATCTGAACAGTTCGGGCCTCGGCCGTGGGCCCGCCATCGCCCCCGAATCCACCGCTCGAAGCCCCCGATACGCGCGCCGACCGCCACGGGGCCATGCGCACGCGGCACACACCCATCAGCGCCTTGAACGCCTCGTCTCCGCCGGCCTCCCCGAGCTCCACGTCGCCGCTGACCTTCGCGAGGTCGTAGAGCCCGACGGGGCTCAAGTGGGACAACTGCGTCAAGTTGGAGATCGCCACCGCCGTCGAGATGAAGGGGATCTTGTCCCCCTGACCTGCACGCGAGGGCACTGCGGGGGCGGGGGGAGCTCCTGTCGAAGGGTTCGGGGCGGGGTCTGCGGACCCTTTTCCCTGTCGGCCCCGCGGCGCTCTGGGAGGGTGGTGGTGCGCCGCGCGCGCACCGCATCCGTCCCGTGGCACCGATGAGTGGTCAAACACCGGTGCACCATCCCAAGATGCGCCCCCCAATCCGCCCAGAGAACCCGAGAGGAGCTTGGTTGCAAGCACACCACCTGTCGTCCTCGGTTTGTGTTATGGTTTGCCAATGAACGTCAGAGGCTTCTGGGAAGGTTTTGTTCTTTCCTGGAGGCCTCCATTACCCCCAGGAGGGTCCCCAGATATAGTTTGCACCGAAGCGCGCACTGTGGCAAGAGCGCCCTCTGGCTGTCAGAGTGGCAGGCGTTGGTGTGGGAGAAGGAGGGGGTTTGGCGATGCCAAAGCGGTTACTGGTGGTTTGAGGGGGCATTGGCGATGCCAAAGCGGTTACTGGTGGTTTGAGGGGGGGCTGGCGATGCCAAAGCGGTTACTGGTGGTTTGAGGGGGGGCTGGCGATGCCAAAGCGGTTACTGGTGGTTTGAGGGGGCATTGGCGATGCCAAAGCGGTTACTGGTGGTTTGAGGGGGCATTGGCGATGCCAAAGCGGTTACTGGTGGTGTGGAGCGTTGGCGATGCCAAAGCGGTTACTGGTGGTGTGGAGCGTTGGCGATGCCAAAGCGGTTACTGGTGGTTCGAGGGGGGTTTGGCGATGCCAAAGCGGTTACTGGTGGTGTGGGGCATTGGCGATGCCAAAGCGGTTACTGGTGGTTTGAGGGGGCATTGGCGATGCCAAAGCGGTTACTGGTGGTGTGGAGCGTTGGCGATGCCAAAGCGGTTACTGGTGGTTAGAGGAGGGTTGGTGATGCCAAAGCGGTTACTGGTGGTTAGAGGAGGGTTGGTGATGCCAAAGCGGTTACTGGTGCTTGGAACGGCGGTCGGTCGGGAACGCAAGGTCTGGCGGTGACCAAGCGGCTGATGGGTGGGTGGGGGCGGGCACAAGCGATTGAGACGCGATGGAATGGCACTCAGAAAAAAGGGCGGTTACCCACACACCCCCTTCGGGGCCGGAGCTGACGCATGCGGTCGGCTGATGAGCACCTGGAGCAAGATTTTTCACGCTGACGCATGCGCTGCTTGCGCCACCAGGGGGGGGGGGGGGGCTGGACCGCTGCGACACATCCACCGACTATTGGTCGAAAAGAGGGGGAAGGGGCCGGGGGGGGGGGGGGGATGCCATAAAGAATGAAAGAGTATGCTCACGGGGGGGGGGGGGATCAAAAGTAGAGTAGGTTTCCCGGTTGGTACTTCCAGGTAAACGCACTTTGGTCGCACTTTCTGAAGGCGTGCCCAGGCCGTACCTGCGGCGGGGGAGGGGGGGGACAACATGTACACCTCAAAATGATCGCCACGTCGCGCCGGTCTTTGTGAGATATATGTGTTCGGGAGGGAAAACACTGTTGGGCCGGGGGCACGGAGCGAGCACCCCCCGTAATTCCCCGGCGCCTTCTGACAAAAAAAGATGGGGGATTCGCGGGCACAGACGGTGCCCGGCGCACCCCCTGGGGCCCGTGCAGTGGCGAACACCCCACAAACAGCGGACGCAACTACGCCAACGGGGCCCTTGGGGAAATGGGCGCCGATGCTCTGCTCATTGGAGGGCCATGTGTGTTGGCGTCACCCCGACCCTCCGCCCCCTCGGCACACCGACTGGGCCCTTATGGCCACCCCCCACACCTCTCCACCCCCCGTGTGACATTCCGTCTGGTTGTTGCTCCTTTACCGGGCCCTGGACAGTCACCCGTTCTTCCCTTCGCATGTTGCGTCGGGTCGCTGCGTTCTGTCGGCCGCTGCGGCCGGTGCTCCTGCTGGTGTCGTTTCCGCGTTTGCGGAGCCCAGTGGTTGGTGTGTTGGGGCTGTGCTGGATGTGACATGGTGTGTCGTTTGCGCGTCAATGGCGCCTGGTAGTCGGCGTATTGAGGTTGTGCTGGTTGTTGCCGGGGTCGTTTGACTGTTTTTGCTGTCCACGCGCCTCTGTCCACAGGCCGTCCATAACCTGCCTCGCTGTGTTTCCATATGCGTGAGGCCCAGGTGCCCTGCTCCTCAACACTTTGTCCCGACCATCCACCAAATGTCCTTTTCCCCCTCACGGCTGGTCTGCCCCTGATGGGCTCCTGCTCCTGTTGCGCAAACAGCCCATCTGGGCTGCGGGAGACACCCCCCACCTGATGCCGGTTGAGCAGGGGTTGCCCTGGCACCTGGTAGCGACGGGGCTGGCTGGCCAGGCCATCCCCTTTGTTGTCGCTGCCTCCCATGCACACGCTCCACCATCCGCTCCATTCTGGTTCCCGCTGTTCTGGTTGCCTCTCTTGCCTTGCTGTGCCCCTCCTCCTTGTCTGCTGTGCTCGCCCTTGTCCCTCTTGGTGTGGCTCCCGCGTCCTGTGTGTCTGTGTTGCTCCTCCCCCTGTCTGTTGGTGCTCTTGGGTGCCCCTTTTGCGCACCCCCTCCTGTCCCACCCGCCTGCCCCCCCGTAGGCGGATTTCACGTCTCCGTATGACGTTGACTGTCCCGTGTGCGGTTGGCTGGTCACGGCCCTGTTGCCACCCCCGTGGCAGGCACCTCCCGGAGTACGCGGGCACCTCGTAGCGGGAGGGGGTGGCTTGTTTGCTAATGGCTCACTCGGCATGCGCCGCATTTGGTGATTGCTGCAGTGCTCGCACCTCATGGTCCCCCTGTGCATTCGGTGCATCCCACTCGCAGGCGCGCGATGCACCGAGCCTCCCACCCCCCCTACCCCCACCCCCCCACGGCCGTGTAAGGCAAAGGCAGCAGCACTTGCTCTCATGGAACAGGAACAGACCCCGTTCCATCGCCGGGCAGTCCACGATTGGCGCCACCCCCGCGACGAGGGCCCACACTGTGCCCCCCGCACACTATCCACAGCGCAAGGCAGCGGGCACACGAGACCGGCCATTTTGACATCGAAACCCCCGAGACCACTGCGAACAAACCTGCAACGGGGTCGTTGGTTTGCCCATCCGTTGTCGGCGGGCGGCGGTTATCCATCGGCGGTCAAGGGGGGGCTGGGGTTCTGAACGCTTACCAAAGGTCTTACTGGTCCCCACTCGACCCACCGAAGGCGCACACCGCCGTGGGGAAGACAGCACACACAGTCCAGCCGCACGCACACGGGCAAACGCCGGCCCGTGCCGTACCGCCCGCGCGGGTCGCGTGCACACCTTTCTTCACGCGCCGCATCATCGAGGTCATGTTGGACTGCACCTTCTGGCGGCCCCCCTTGATACCCACTTGGGGGTACACCTGGAACCACTTCTGCAACAACAACAACGCGATGCACGAGAGTAGGGCAGTGCGGTTGCGAGCGGGCACTGAGACATGACAGGACGGGCCAAGCCTTTTTTGTGATACGGGGGGAGGGGGGGGGTGAAATCTTGGAGGAGGCAGGCACTTTTTCAGGGCAGGCACTGCTTTTGTCCTACCCCTACCCTAGGGGGGGGGGGTCCAGTCAAGGAGGCAGGCACCCACTCACCGCCTTGTCCACAGTACCTACCCAATATCAAACCACACGCAATGCATCAAATCACTTTGAATCTATTTCCTCACAAAATCTCAGCCCAGCCCAGCCTGCTGCAGCTGGCGCCTTAATTACCCCTGCGCCCAGAATTCGAACCCAGAACCTCTGGACCGCAGGTGTAATATACTACCGCTAGGGTACTGACCGGATCTGGAAATCCACTGCTCAGGGACAGAATGGAAATTATGCTTACAAATATTTCCCCAAAAAATGCCAACCCACTCTTGGCCTACCCCCACCGAGGGGGGGGGGGAGGGTGATTCCGCTGAGGGCACCCAGAATTTCCAAAAAGGCAGGCAGGCACCCCCCCCCTGGGGGAGGGTATCCAGGCCACTAAAAAAAGGCTTGGGACGGGCTCGGGCTGTAGCCCCCGCCGGGAGGCATCCGTCGAACAGGCGCGTTACAACGCGCAAGGGGGGGATTGCGCTCAGGGAGCGTTAAATCCAATTGCGGAAACTTACGGAAAATTACGAAAAAATGCGGGAAATTTGCAGGAAAATTGCGGTGCCGTAACCCAACCCCCCGAAGCCTCAAGGAGCAACACCTCTGCACAGGGGACACACAGGGCACCAACACGCACGTGAGGGGGATGAGCAAAAGGCAATGGCGGAAATATTGCGGGACAATGGCGGGAAAAATTGCGGTGCCGAAACCAAACCTCCCCCATTAGCGAATACCGTCTCCTTGCGTCTACAACATGCACCGCGGCGCAAGGGGCCGGGGGGGACCGGCGTGGGGGCCGCGGGTGGGAGCGAGAGGCTCGTGTATGGCACGCCCGTGTGTGAGGCCCGCGAGGGACGTCATGCTCGTCGTCATGGGCCGAGCCGCGCGGGCGGCCGGCGGCGGCCGGGGCTGCGGTGTCTAAAACATGTACATGCACAGTGTCTGCAGACTGTACTCGGGTAAACGGATGCGTGCACAGTGTCTACGGACTGTGATAGTGCCACGCCCCGTAGCTTTAGGCTTTTTTATAATGGGTAACAATCTGCAACGCGTCGCAACAGGCGTCGTATTGCGGCTTTTGGAATTTTTTTGTGAATTTTTTTGCAATTTTTGGAGGTTTTTGGAATCTTTTGGGACATTTTTTGGCAGTTTTTCCTGTAAAACTTTTTTGAAAATTTTTCCAAAAAAAATCGCCAAAAAGTCGCAAACACCCTTTTGGTGTGCCCAGGACACGGTTGACGCGGAGCATGATGATGCGCCGGCGGGTCCCCCAGAAGGGCACATGCGCCAGCGGGCCCTGGAGTGCGTGGTCCAGGGCGAACCGCACCGACACACGTTTCACTTTGCTGGACGGGGAGGCACAGACCGGCGGCAGACCTCGAAAGAGGCCGTTTCCCGTCTGACGTGCGCATGCGCATGAGCGGCAGCGGGATCATGGGCCCTGCGGAGCCCTGCACCGGATACAGCACATTCCTACCGAGCTGTGGATGTGTGCAGGGCGGGTATTACCCAGTGGCACACAGGGTGGGGCTGGTCTCTTACGAGAACGGGGCTCTCTGCCGGACGCCAGCGGCATGTCTGGAGGGGAGAACCCATCGCCCGGAACCACAACCCCTAACGCAAAGCGTGGCACATCCGTTCTACGGGCGGGCGTGTTCCAAAGGGGGGGGGGGGGTCCCTCCCATTGCCCTTTTCCACAGATGCCGTCGGCACTGCCTCTGCCCCAGTCCATGAAAATAATCGTTGGAGTCGTGGCCATTTTCGCGAAAAAAAAAGTTTGCTGGCCAGGCCATGGGGACAAGAGGAGGCCGGCACACCGCCTCGGCGCAGGCCAAGCTGTGGATGGGGCAGGCATTGCCCGTCGGTTGATCTGCGTGCCGTCGCATGGCCCCCCCCGGGCTGTGTGGGAGCGACGAATGAGCCTGGCTGCGTCGCGCATGCGCATGGTATGCGTGGGGGGCGCAGGCCGCTGGCGCCAATGGGACCTTCCACATCGGTTTCCATAGGTCTGGGACCGTGTGCACGCTGTGCCACGCTCATGACACAGAATGATTGCGCGTACCCCTGGGTTTGCACTGAAGGGCGAGCTGCTGCAATTATTCATTATTGAGGTGTACGTACGTCGCCACCTTTGTCATCATTGGTATTGATTTATTTTTTTTACTCCAATTGCCATTTTCTATTTTATAATGGTCGATGAAAGTAGCAGATGTCTCATGCTGGCAGCACACCCTTCGTTTGCCGCGCAATGCCCTCAGCACCACAGGCCCTCCGCCCCCCAGGCCCCTCAGTCCCAGACAGGCGTGTGCCGCTTTGATCGCCCATCCGGATCGCCCAAAAAGAAAACCAACAATTGTACCGAACCCTCAAATCCGGACTTATCGGTCAGAAATCATAAAACAGAACTCCTACGTGGCCCCCCGGCGTGACATTTCGACGGGTTTCCGCAGCCCTGGACAGTCACCCGTTCGTCCCTTCGCGTGCCGCGCCCGGTCAATGCGTTCTGACGGCCGCCGCGGCCGGCGTTCCTGCTGGTGTCGTTGCCGCGGGAGCGGGGCCCAGTAGTCGGCGCGCCGGGGGTTGTGCTGGGTGTTGCGGGGGTCGTTTTACGGTGTTTGCTGCCCAGTCCCCTCCACGTCCTGGTCGCCCCCCACATGCCCCCTCGCGGCGCCGCGTGCGCGAGGTCCAAGTACCCCACCTCCCCGCGTGTTGTCCGGGGATACCCCCCCCCCCCACGGTACACACACACGTCAACCGGGCAAACCTCGATGTGTTCACTGCTCTCGACCGTCACACTCGCGTCGTTGGCCAAGGCGGTGATTTTGTCGCGGAGGAGCTTGTCCAGCTCCTCGTTCTGGGCCGCATTCTTGATCCCTGCGGAAGAGGCAATGAAGGGGGTGGGGGTTGGGGGGGGGGGGAGGGCTTCTTTTGAGCAGGGGGGGGGAGGGGGGGAGGGGGTTTTGGACCCAAAACTTGGTGTACCAAAAATGGCCTGACCAGATTTTCCCTATTGTAAATTTCGTTTTTTCCCACGATGGTCACTTTGGTCTGGGGAGGGGGGGAGGGGGTTTTGGGGGAGGGGTCCCCCCCCCCTTGGTTTTTAATTATTCTAAAGAAGCCCTGGGGGGGGGGGGGGGATGACGTCGGGTTTTGAGATGATCGGCATGACCCTGACCTCCGGCCAGACTTCCGCAGGTCGATGTTGGGCCGTACCGAATGCCGCGAACTGAGTTGGCCGCACGCCGGTCACAAAGCGCTCCACACCTGCACGTCCCCGTATGCGTAGGCAGCAATGCGCGGCAGTTCACTTCGTCGGGCTGGAGTACCCCTCCCCCCCATGTCCATCCCCCCCCCAAAAGGGACGACGGTCCCCCCCCCCACACCCTCGGGCGGGGCTGTCACCAAATGACGGTTCCCCCCCACCCCCAGGGGGACGGACACCACACAACAGTTCACCTGAATTCTAGTATACCCAATTAAAATTTTTCTTCGGCGCCTTTGGCGCCTGTGATTTCCTGTTGATTTTTCATTGTTCGTGGGCCAAGTGACCCCCCCCCCCCGGGGGGGGATGGACAAGGGGTGGGGGGGGGGGTACAACACCATACCCAGGGCGGTCCTTAACGGAAAAAAAAAAAAAGTGTTCCGGAACCAGTTTTCCCAAAAAAGCCCGTGGGCACTCCATGTGCTCAACCATGGTTGGTGGCGGTTGGCGGTTGGCGGTTGGCGGTTGGTGGCGGTTGGTGGTTGGCAGTTGACAACTGGCGGTTGGTGGCGGTTGGCGGCGGTTGGTGGTTGGTGATTGGTGGTTGGTGGCGGTTGGCAGTGGTTGGCAGTTGGCGGTTGGTCGCCGCTGGAGGTTGGCGGCGGTTGGTGGCTGGCGGTTGGTGGCGGTTGGTGGTTGGCGGTTGGTGGCGGTTGGCGGTTGATGGGAGTTGGCGGTTGGCGGTTGATGGTCCCTTGGGGCGGTCCTTAAGGGCGGTCCTTAGCAAAAAAAAAAAAATCTGGTCCCTTAAGGACCGCCCTGACCATACCACCTTCTCACCCAGAGGTTTGATCTGCCCTGGCTAAGCCGTATTTTGTGAATCCCAAAGGGATTTGCATGGTAATACAGAAAGGCGCACTACTTTGCTGCCGCTTGTGTTCTACCTTGCCTGTGGCTGATTCCAATTAAACAAGTATCACACTTGCTGCAACAAAAACAGCGGCCCTGGGGGGGGGGGGGGTCATAGGCTCAAGAGCACAAGCCACACCTTTGGCAACGACCACGCCGCAGCAGTAGGTCGGCTGCTTCTGAAAAACGACGCTGTTGACGGCGAAGCGCATCAATAACAACCGGTGACAAGGCACTGTCCCTGTGACAAATACAGGCCCGCTTCCCAGCACTGCCCCATGCGCCCCACTATCTCCATTTGTTTCTTCACCTTGTAACCGAAGTTCCACCGGGCGCCCGCTGAGCGTTCACACAGTAGGTCGAGGGTCGGCGATCAGGGCCCGGGTTTGGCTTGAGGCCAGGGTGCCCTGTCCTTTTTTCTGTTCAATTAATGGCACTGCCAGTCCGAAAGGTCAAGCAGAAATGCACACACGTACAACGTAGCCTTGCTCGCTGTAGAAGTTTCTTGGTTACCCTCATTAATAACGCTTGTTTTGTGGGGGCGTTTTCGCACAGCGCGGGCACAGCGCCCATCATTACACTGTGTTTATCCCGGGAACACCCCTGAAAACCACCCACCTACAGAAGGATGCATGATCCATGCAAAACAGTATCGGGGGTGCAGAATTCAGGACCCTGGGACCCATGGCTACCGGTGGTGGAACACAGGCGACTTTTCGCACAGCGCGCGCAGAGCGCATGGTGCGCCCCCTGTAGTGATGTGCTCTTTTTGGGTTATTTGTGGGTTTCCTTTGTAGTGTGCAACTCTTTTGAACTTCTCCCTCGCTTGCAATCTCTCTCAGGATTTGTACTCCACAAGGATCATTTCTTGAGGATGAACTATTTCAGGATGCCCCATCCTCTTCCCTGTCCAGGTGCGGCGGTCTTTCCCACTATTTCCCACTTTCCACTGCGCCGTCTCCACTCCTGCCAGATTGCCCCCAGTTGCCCAAGAACTCGCGCGCCAAATGCTCCTCCTTTGCTGAACTGTGCCCTTCCCAGCACAACAACACACTGTAAGCCGTGTTTTGTTGCACCTGCGGCACTGTGCACTTCTCAGCTCAGGCAGCAGTCTTTCTGGGCGCTGTACGAAGGTGCATCTCTTCCATAGATTTAGTACGGAGACCAACCGATCAATTGTGTGATTCTTCAACTCACCATTGGCGCAGGGGGAGGGGTCGCGTCAGGGAGGGGGCACAGCGCAAGGGGGGGGGGGGGCACCCATTTGAACACAGCCACACAACTCTTGCCAGAACTTCTGGGGTCCAGAAGGGGTGAGACCTATATACGGTGAGCTAAGCGAAGGTGTAGGTTCAGAAGGGGGGGGGGGGGTTCTGGAGAGGGGTCC
Organism: Eutreptiella sp. 'Long Island Sound 2002'; assembly: GCA_964036045.1. Lineage (NCBI taxonomy): Eukaryota > Euglenozoa > Euglenophyceae > Eutreptiales > Eutreptiaceae > Eutreptiella > Eutreptiella sp. 'Long Island Sound 2002'. The sequence continues at coordinate 3,768,168 of OZ038393.1, read as the reverse complement.
CGCAGGCAAAAAAAAAGTCGGGTCCCCATAGTGGGGAGGGAGGAATCACAGTTGGCCGGGGGCCGGGGGCATCTTCGGCAACGATGGACAAATTTTCGTTCCGGTGTCTTTGGTGCCCGTGAAATTTCGGGTGCCTTGTGCGCCTGTGGTAGGACTTTTCTTAGCAACGGGGGGAAAGGGGGGAGGGGGGCGGCAGAATGAGAAGGGGGGGCACCCACTTTTGGCAGGCACCCGCAGCATTTTGGGTCAGGCTTGGGGGCCCAAGCTGCAGTGCAAACTCCAGATCTGGGTAACCGGGAATCAAAGCCATACACATCGTCATGCAGCATAAATAAACTGGTGTTTTTTGTGTTTGCAGATAGTCGGCACGAAGTTGCCCCCTCACACCCTCTCCACACCCTCCGGATAGTCACGGACCTTGCCCCCCCCCCCCCCCGGCACACTCACCCACACACACACACACACACACACACACACACCCAAGGTGTGAGGGAGGCCACTTAGTGCGATATATGGTTTGCAAACCTGATCCTTGGCGTTTGTTGTTTCTTTCCACTGCACTTGCAAACAAAAACTTTTGTTTGACATACCAATTTTCAATCGTTTGTCTTTATGTTCCAATTTCTGACACAATTGTTTGACTCTCTCTCATTGATTGTTGGCATCCTCCATGCATTTTACAATTCCTTCCAAATGAGCTTTGACAGCCTTCGGGTGTTTTCAGATTCTTCGCAGCCGGTTTCCTTCTCCCCCAACAAGGCAGGGGTTATGAAGCCACATTGGTTCGTCTCCGCTTTGGAGCCCCAATACATAGCCACTTTTGATCGCGTTCGTTCCACCTTACAGTGCTATTGGGCCAATTGGCCCATGTCATTCCTCTCCATGTTGGAGACCCCAAGGCTGCAGGGGGGACCCATGTAATGCAACACAATTCTTAGGAATGCACAGGGGCCTCACCAGTTGCAGGCACGCAGCAAGAAATAAAAAGAATCAAGAAAAATGCGCGGCACCAGCTACAAATAACGCAAAATTCGAAATTCCTGACCCCAGAAACCCCTGCTGAATTTTTATGCCAAAAATTGGCAGGGTCAGTCAATTGCCATTTCATTTCTCCCTGAGATGACCAGGGCTGCGCACACCCTCCATGAGCTGGCTTTGTGATCGTGGGCCTATGCCCATGATGAGCCTACGTGTGGCTCTGGTAGCTAGGGCACCTTCCCTTTGGGGAGGGGCAGAGCATTGTACATTACCCCCCCAAAAAAAATTTAGATTTTGGCTCCAAATTTGGCACCAAAATCAGCACCGGACAAACATTCTGGGGGTATGGCAGGGGTAGAATTCTTTTTTCACCCTGAGTGTGTCGGTTCATAATGCTCGGAATTTTATGGAGAATTCAAACACGCATGAAAAACATGAAAATTCACCACCACCCTCATCCCACCCCAACCCACTGTGGCTGCTTGGCAACCCCCCCCCTCCCCCATCCACTTCCCTCCCTAAGGTTCCCGAGATTCTGCGTGTGAAAGGTACTCTGAGCAAACTCTCTCGTTGAATCAATGCGGTTGAAATGATGCAGTCGGGCATGGGGTCAGGACCATTTTGGCTCCATGAAAACTTGAGGGGCAACACCCCAACATGTATGTTTAAAATGCCCCCCCCCCCCCCATGGGTTTGCCACTTGCTGCCTTGGCCCAAACCCCAGTGTGCTCTCTGCCTGCCCCTCACTGCCATACCCACAAGACAGCAGAGCACAGCCGGGAACATGCCTGCAATAAAAAACGTGGTGTCGCGTGACCATTCGGCTGCTGTGCCGGCAACAGGGTGCAAAGGGAGCGTTTGAGTGCAGTTGCGATTCCGGACCCCAATACCAGCAGCACACTCCAGAGGGGCAGCGGGGGGGGGGGTAAAATCGGTTTCTTTGGCATGTTTGACTCCCCCATTAAAATTGCAATTTGTTGACCACCTACCATAAGTGAGCACTCACCATAAGTGACCACGCACCATAAGTGGCCACTCACCGTAAGTGGCCACTCACTGTAAGTGAGCACTCACCGTAAGTGGGCGTTCGCCATGGGTGGGGCAAAAAAAATAGTAAACTTAGTAAATTCCGGGAGACGTGAATGAACCTCCCCTACCGCACCAACACACCGCGACGTTGTCGTCATCCCCACTGTATAGGCGAAAGAACTGCCCCCCCGCCTATGGGCGTTGGTTTGCGGGGCCAGTAGTGGTGTAGGCCCCCAGACCCTGCACCTCCTTTAAATCATTGGGTGCAAAATGTTCTTTGCAGTTCTAGAGTGTGGGGCTGGTGCCCGTCCCCGTCCAAAGGAAGCGACAGGCCCATCACTCTTCTCAAATGCGTGGTAAGGCGAATGATCGGCCGGCCCGGCAAACAGTTGGCTGGCCGTGCAAACCGTCGGTTGGGCAGCTCAACAAAATGTGTTGGCACGGCAAACGGTCGGTCTGCCAAGCAACGGGTACAGAATCAGGTGGCTTGAGGCGACATTGTTTAACCCACATAGAATTGACAACGTTGGGTGCCTGCAGCAGCCCAGACTTAACCAAAATGAACAAAGCTGACTAAGGTCATGTGCTCGTAGCCTACCAACTTTGGGCACTTCACAAGGGGTTCTATATAAGGCGGCACATGTGGAGCAGGGGGCTGGGCACAGAGGGGAGTGCGTGGTTGGGGAGATGTCATGAAGGCGATGTCCAAAACGGGAGAACATCTGGTGTCAAATATGATTCCATTTGCACCGTGGGAATGACCTCCCGTGTACATTCGAATTCCGACACACCAGGGAGGGGAGGGGGACAGGAAGAGCCAGGAGGGAGGTGGGGGGGGGGGGGGTAAGTGATATAGGACTCCACAGTGATAGCAATGAGGGTAGACGTATTATATAGTCATACCAAGCGGTAGCATAGCTATTTACAACCCAATGCGTCGGCTGAGCTCGTGGCTGACCCCCCACCCCACCCCCCAAGCACTGGACCTGGGGGCAGAATGCGGTTGGAGCTCAGGGAGAGTTTCCAATCGCAAGTTGGAAACTGGAAATTGGGACTCCATCGGTCTCCGTCTCGGGAACACTGGTTCTTGTCAGCGAAAACCTGATGTCCAGCCCGTCCCCATCCGCTGCTCTCCACCAGGGCCATGGCCCTAGGCATGATTTCACTGCGTGTGTCAGTGGCGTCTGGTTGATTGTGTTGCAGGGACTGCCAAACTGGGCCGGCGGATGTATTCTGCATCCATGAGCCCATGGTTTCAATAGCACACAAACCTCGAACCCCTGCCCCAGGGATGCATCAGAGGGAAGGGACCTCAGAACCGGCCCCAGAAGCGGTTAGGCATGCGGTTGGAGGGGGTTGCCAAAGCGGTTGGGGGCGGTTCCTGTCGGTTGTCAAATGCCATTGAAGCTGGTACTTGCCGTCAGGGAGACACCAGCTGGGCATAGGCTGGGCACTCTGCAAGGTATGGGGGGGGGGGGGGGTTACCTGCCCCCCTTCCAATGCATCCCTGCCCCACCCTCATGCTGGTCCATATTGTTCCCATGCGTTTACTTTGACTTCTGCGGTCACTCGCAGCATGTGCGGGACCAATGAGGAGGTCCACATCGCCCAGCCCCATTCCTCCTCTGCACTCCCCCCCCCCGCCCCCCCCCCCCCCCCCCGGCTGCCTCCCAATTCCTCCGCAGCATCATCTCCGGCCCTCGCCACATCCTCCCGGCGCAACCTGCAGAACCCGCCCAACGTCAAACCAACAGCTACGCGGGGCAGTCTTCAAAACAAACACAGCCCCACGCAGCCTGTGCGCAGCGTGCACAGGACCGCCTCAGCCCTTGATCACCACGATGGGGCGCAGCCTGACGCACAGCCGTGAGATCCCCGCCTCCTGGCACGTGTTGACCACTTGGGTGACGTCCTTGTACGCCCCACAGCATTCCTCTGCCAGCAGCTTGGCGTCCCCGGACTTCACGTAAATGCCTTGTTTCAGCATCTCCGCCTTCACAGACCCCGAAGTGAAGGACTTCAGGGCCGCAGACCTGAGATGGGGGACAGGGGTGTCCAGCCTCAACGAGAACGACACACACCCCAGCGTCCGGGCAATCCTGTGAGAGCAATTCAGAGCCCAGGCCAACGCGGGTACCGCGGGGCGCGTGGCGTGTGTGCGGATTCGTGCGTGTACAGTTGTGTTGTGAGGGGGAAACTGTAGCCCCCCCCCTCTTGTCTAAGCTACGCAAAAGTACGGAATTAATACGGTCCCTACGCCTACTGTAGCGTGGACAAGGCCGGAGCTTAGACAAGGGGGACACGGTACTCAGGAGGGCAGCTGCCTATTAAGGTCCTGGACGCTCGTACGAAGGTGTATTGAGGAGGGACACCAGCTTGGATGGGTCAGTGGGGTCAGTACTCATGTGGGATCATGGGGCATTCTGAGTTTGGCAGTGAGGCCACCCGAAGGCCCAGATCTCGGGACACGGCCCCCCAACTTTGGTGAGAACCTCCCTAGCATCCCTGCAGGGCTGTCCTTCAGGGGGGAAAAAGACCTTCGTAACGCCGACGAGACGAACGTTCACGGGGACGCTCTCTGCTTCCTGGTCATGGCACTTTCTCTACTTCAAAGGTTGGCGGTTGGCGGATGGCGGTTGGTGGCGGTTGGCAGCCGTTGGCGGTTGGCGGTTGGCAGCGGTTGGCGGTTGGCGGTTGGTGGGCCCTGGGGGCTGTCCCTGACACAAAAAAATCTGGCTTCTTCGGGACAGCCGTGGCGTGATGCATGAGTCACCCAGCAACACCGCATGTACATCCTTCCCATCTGTACAGAACTCACCTCGAACAGGTTCATGTACAAGAGACTGCCCTGCAGCGCACGGGGGTAAACCCCCCGTTTGGAGTCGTGTGGTGTGCTAGTCACAAGAGCAAGCACACGTCAGCACAAAAAAATCCTCATCAGTGGGGCCATAGGCGCCTTTCGGTCTGGAAGGAGAGTTGCAGATATGGCAGTACTCAGTCCAGGTACTGTAATGAAGTCCAGCGGCCAACGCCCACCTACAGAGAACACAGTGTCCGGTGACACCGTGCTCTTTCCTGTGAAAAATGTAAGTCGTGTACAAAAAAACCGTATAGTCGTGTAATTTTTTTTTTATGCTGTAAATGCGTGTAATTTTTTTTTTTTGCTGTAAGTCGTGTGAATTATAAAAAAAAATTGAATTTTTTAATTTTTGCGGTAAGTCGTGTAATTTTTTTTTTTTGCTGTAAGTCGTGTAAATTATAAAAAAAATTGAAAAATTGAAAGAAATCCAACCTTTGCAATACATGCGCAATATGTACAGCTGCCGGTTCCGTATGGCACCCCATAGCGACCTTAACGATGGGACGCCGGGTCCACAAAGCACATAGTACTCCGCGTGGCCACCAATTAGTTGGGACTCGGCCAATATAACATAGTTTCACATGTTGTCATTGGCACTAGACTCAAAATCAGGCCAAGAGAAGAGTCCTGACAGGGCCATGGCCAACATCCAGTGTGCCTGCACTGGGAACAAAATCAGGCTCAAGAAAAAGAGTCCCGACTACCTCACCCCTGCCGTATCGGGGAGCCCAACCGCTGCAGAGCGGGGGGCAGAATCAGAAGTGGCCCACAAGTGGGCAAATTGGCTACCTCACCCCTGCCGTATCGGGGAGCCCCACCGCTGCAGAGCGGGGGGCAGAATCAGAAGTGGCCCACAAGTGGGCAAATTGGCTACCTCACCCCTGCCGTATCGGGGAGCCCCACCGCTGCAGAGCGGGGGGCAGAATCAGAAGTGGCCCACAAGTGGGCAAATTGGCTACCTCACCCCTGCCGTATCGGGGAGCCCCACCGCTGCAGAGCGGGGGGCAGAATCAGAAGTGGCCCACAAGTGGGCAAATTGGCTACCTCACCCCTGCCGTATCGGGGAGCCCCACCGCTGCAGAGCGGGGGGCAGAATCAGAAGTGGCCCACAAGTGGGCAAATTGGCTACCTCACCCCTGCCGTATCGGGGAGCCCAACCGCTGCAGAGCGGGGGGCAGAATCAGAAGTGGCCCACAAGTGGGCAAATTGGCTACCTCACCCCTGCCGTATCGGGGAGCCCCACCGCTGCAGAGCGGGGGGCAAAATCAGAAGTGGCCCACAAGTGGGCAAATTGGCTACCTCACCCCTGCCGTATCGGGGAGCCCAACCGCTGCAGAGCGGGGGGCAGAATCAGAAGTGGCCCACAAGTGGGCAAGGTGGCTACATAACCCCTGACGCTTTTTTTTTTCTGCTGTAAATGCGTGTAACAAAAAACCGTCAGGTCGTGTAATTTTTTTTTTTTTGCTGTAAGTCGTGTTATTTTTTTTTTTCCGCTGTAAATGCGTGTAACAAAAAAACCGTCGGGTCGTGTAATTTTTTTTTTTTTTTGCTGTAAGTCGTGTAAATTTTTTTTTCTTCGCTGTAATGCGTGTAACAAAAAAACCGTCAGGTGGTGTAATTTTTTTTTTTTCGCTGTAAGTCGTGTAAGCCGGCTTACACGACTTACAGCGAAAAAAAAAAATTACACGACTATACGGTTTTTTTGTTACGCGCATTTACAGCGAAAAAAAAAAAATTACACGAATTACAACATACACCTCTTTCCTTTACACAGGCTTCATGTCGAAATGCATAAACCCCCCCCCGTTTACAACAACCCTCCCCACTAGAACGAACCCCCCGTATACAACGACCCCCCGTGTTTCCCGGAGCATGCCAACCAAATAAACCGACCCCTTCTCAGACCCAAACCCAGGCAAAGAGTGAGACACATGGACAGGTGGACAGGAAATGGCCTTCCAATTGAAACTGCAGTGCTCAACAGTTGCTGAGACTCATGGACAGGTGCACAGGCAATGGGCTTCTGCGAAATTTCCCGCGGCGAAATTTACCACCGCCAATTTGACTTGGCACGACCCCCCCCCTGTAGCCACCAGCGGTTGGTAGCCAACCGACAGCAGTTGACGGATAACCGCCGGCGGGTGACAGGTAACCGCCAGCCTCGCAGGCGCTCCATCAACAAAACAAAATTGCCTGTGCCGGTTTGGTGCCCCCCTCGCCCCAGCGCTGTTCGCACGTGTTGAAGATTGCCCCTTCAACAGACGACGCCGAGTGGCACAGTGTGGGCCCCCCTTTCAATTGAAACTGCAGTGCTCAACAGTTGCTGAGACTCATGGACAGGTGCACGGGCAATGGCCTTCAATTGAAACTGCACTGCTCAACAGGTGCAGACACACATGGACAGGTGCACAGGCAATGGTGCACAGGCACATGTGCTAACGCAAAAAAGAGGTAATTGGCAGTTGCTTTGGTGCAGCCTTTAGCACCCTCTCTGGGATTGTTGGGAAAGTGCAGGCCTGCCCTCGGCCCTGCTCACAATGGCACATGCATGACAAATAGAACGACCCGCCCCCAATTACAACGACCCCCGGGAAATTTTGCACCGTGCTGCCCGAATTTAACGACCGGGTCATTCCAAATGGGGGGGGGGGATTTACTCTGTTGCTTGGGCCCTGCGACGTCGCTTTGCCCTTCACAGACCTGCTCATCTCCCTTCCAGCCCCATGGCACGTGGAGCCAAAGGTCTGGCGCATGCTGCCCTCGGTGCCCGTCAGAACGTAGCTGCACGTCCCCATGCTCCCGCCGATAATGACCGGCTGCCCAATGCCACGGTATTTCTCAGGGATGCAGCTGTGGCCTGGGGGGAAGGCCCGTGTGGCGCCCTTGCGATGCACCAGCACCCGCCGCGTCTCCCCATCGACTTCGTGGTCCTCAAACTTGGCAATGTTGTGGCAAACGTCGTAGACCTGCGGGAGTGAGATGAGGGGTGGGGGTCGGGATGCAGGCAGAAGTCAAGCTCTCCAAGAGAATTGTAGACCTGGAGGAGTGGCATCAATTGGGAGTCGGAACACAATTAGAAGCAGGGGTAGAGGTAAAGGTATTGGCAGGAGGGTAAAAGTATAAGCAGGAGAGATGAAAGAGTAAGCAGGGTGAACGCAAAAGCAGGGGTAGAGGTAAGGGTAGTGGGAGGGTGGAGGTAGCAGGGAGGGAGGACGGGAGGAGGGGTGGTGGGTGGGTGGGGGGCAGACCTTTGCTTACCAACGGGGGGGGGGGGGTCCCTCTGGGGCTGCCTCAGGACCAGGCAGCCCACCCACCCACCCAAGCTGACGCACCCACCCACCCACCCAGACCCCCCCCTACCCCCCCATAGGGCGGGGGCAGGGTTTTGCTTAGCCACCCTAGGGGGGGGGGGTTTATTCAGGGACCCACCCGGCCAGAATTTTGGCATACCCACAGACCGACAAATGTCCCACCCACCCCCCCCGGGGGGGGGGGGGGGGTCTGACACCCACCCACCCACCCACCCACCCACGTACCCAACTGAGACATGCAATACAGAAGACCAAGTTTTGCCCCCTTCGCATCCAGCACAAACGACAAAGCATCCTAGCCCCTTTATGGGCGTGGGGCATGCACAGGTGATATGCAATGACATGTAAACACACCATAAATAAACATGTTACACGGAACCTGCAACAGAAGAAAGAAAGAAGTGGCACTGGCTCGATAGACCCAAGGGCCCCCACAAAGTCCCACCCCACCCTGGGGGGGGGGGGGGGGGTTGGACACCCACCCACCCTGAAATTCTGCCAGACCCACCCACCCACCCCCCCCCCGTAGGGTAGGACGGACACTAAGCAAAACCCTGGGCGGGGGGGGGGGGGTCCTGTGCTGTTACAATCAGCTGGTAACACAAAAACCCTGTGTATTTGCCCAAAAAAAATTTTGTCCTTCGGTCACTATGCGATCTTTGAACAGCAGTATAGCAAAACTGGCAGTTACCCTAGTGGTAGATCACTACACTGGCACATTCGAAAAGCGACGTTTCAATCCCCGCTGCCTGCGGAGCGGAAAGTTTTGCCACTTTTTACCACCATTCTCTCAGTCAATAGGGTAGGGTACCTGGATAATTTGGGAGAGTCAGTCCCTGCCCCTACCCAGTTGCTGTGTCAGGCCCATCAAGGTTGCGGACCCACACCCACCGACCCACCGGCCCACGCCGACCCTACCCCCCCCCCCTGGGGGGGAGTGGGCACTTTGGGCCAAATTGCCCAAAACCAAAGTAACCCACCCACCCACAGGCCACAGACCCCCCCCCCCCCCCGGGGGGTAGGGTGGGACCCACCTTAAGCAAAGGTCTGGTGGGGGGGGAAGGGTATGAAAGGGGGGAGGGTAGCGGGGAGGGAGGGAAGGAAGGAGGCAAACAGGGAAAGGGGGGGGGGGGTAAGGAAATAAAGAGGGGGGTGAGGGAGGCAGGAGGGAGTCAGACAAGGGGCGGGGAGCAGACGGGAGGGGGGTTGAGGCAGGGACGCATTAGAAGGGAAGGGACCTCAGAACCAGCAAGAAGCGGGTAGGCAGGCGGTTGGAGGAGGTTGCTAAAGCGGTTGGGGGCGGTTACTGTCGGTTACGAATGCCATGGAGGAGGTTGCCAAAGCGGTTGGGGGCGGTTACTGTCGGTTACGAATGCCATTGAAGCTGGCACTTGGCGTTAGGGAGGCAGTGGCTGGGCGCAGGCTGGGCGCCCTGGAGGGGACCTCCCCCCTCCCTTCCAATGCATCCCTGGGTTGAGGGACCACGGGCAACCGGCAGCCATAACGGAGGAAGGGACTGTCGGCCCAGGAGTGGAAAGCACCTGATGCATCTCCATGTCCTTGGGGCTGCGCGAAAACACCGCCGTAAAGGCCTTGCGGGCGGCGGCCGCCATCATGCTGCGGTTGCAGAACGCAAAGTTCGCGGCGCTGGCCATGGCCGCCAGGTAGTTCTGCCCCACCGGGGACGAGATCTTTGCACATGCCAACTGACGGTCGTTGAGGGAGATTTTGGACTTCTTCATCTCCTTGTCCAACTCCAACAGATAATCAGTGCAGACCTATCGCAACAGAAGGCAATCTGAACGCCTCACCCCTCCCCCGGGGGGGGGGGGGATTGCGGTCAGGGAGCGTCAACTCCAATTGCGCAAAATTGTGGGAAAACTGCGGAAAATTTGCGGCCCCGTGACCCAACCCCTTGAAGCCTCAAGGAGCAACACCTCTGAACAGGGGACACACAGGGCACCAACACGCACGCGAGGGGGACGCGTAAAAGGCAATAGCGGAACAACTGCGGAAAATTGCGCAAAATTGCGAAAAATTGTGGACCCCAATCCCCCCCCCTGCATCCCCCTGCCCCCCACAAAAGTGGTGGTGAGCACCCTCCAAAACGTCACTGCCTTGGGGAAGACTTTGTGAAACCTGCTAACGTTGGCACGGCAGAGGGACGGCTGTCCAACTTTCAGACAACACTGGACTGGACCCCCTCCAATACCACGTCGCTAGAGGGTCACCCACCCTCCAATTAGAGCACCCGGCTGGGAATTGATTTTGGCAGATCGGCCAAAAATAAATTCTGTGGGGCGCGTAAAGAGAGTGCAGAGAGCGCCGAGCGTGTAGTGCATGCAGAGGGTGTAGGGTGTAGAGGGATGTGGAGCGTGTAGGTCAGGAAGTATTTCTCTCCACACCATTTGCAAAATCTTATTTTGGAGGCTATTTAACAATGGTACGTAAAATGTACAAAGCGACGACAAAAATCAACCATGTCGCTCATGTTGTGCCTGAAGATCTCTAGTGTATGAAACAAATCGAGTTTGGCCTCAACTCGCCATAGGCTCGGAGATATCGTAAAAGCGGTATGGCGAGTTCAGCCAAGGTTGACGAAAATGTTTGTGACCGCACGCTCCATACCCTCGGACAAGCTACAGCATCTACACGCACTACACGCTCTGCACTGCATGCCCTACACTCCCTGCACCACGCCTCATGCACTGCACCCTCTGCACGCTCTACACCCTCTGCTTCTGCCCTCTCTACAGGAAAGCAAAGCCCTGGGTTGGGCATGTGGGCAAAACAGTGGGCCGAGTTCCTCTTCCGATTGCATGCCCTTGGAGGGCACCATCCGCACAGGCCAGCCTGGGTGGTCAGTAAACTGCATGTGGGCGTCCTATTTTCATAGCTGCTGGACCGCGACGGATGTCGTTGCTGCACCATCAGGTGGCATAGGTAGCGGCGCTTCGGTGCCGCTCAGCTATGGCCAAACGATAGGTATATGCAGCAATATTCGGCAGTTCCGTTCAGCTGAACATATCATACAGCTGATCTTCAAGCTCCGTTGTTCGTTGTTTGGCCGTGTTTTGTCAGCCAAGACCTCTGGCTTGCATACTACTTAAAGGGATACCTTCACCGAGCCTTCAGGCCCTTGCTGTACGGCTGGCACTCTGTCGGCCAAACCTGCTGCCTTGGCCTCCCCCTCCACCTCATTCAATTGTGTGGTGGGTGGAAAGCACTACATGCTCTGCACTCGCCACACCCCCTCCACAAAGTGCGTGCAGGGCGGCTGGAGGGTGTGGCAAGGGTGTAGAGGGTGTGACCAGAGCAGAGCGTGGCGACAGTGCCCCATCTCGTGGTCCCCCTGGCGCGTAACTGACGGGCGACACCACGGGGGGGACGTCTCCTCGCTTTTATACGCGACCCCCCCCCAGTAGAAGTGGGCCGAAGGCCCCCAAGGGGGGGGGGGGGGGGGGGGGGGGGGGGGGCATTGGAGGGGGGGGTTCAGGGAGGGGCGATGTGGGGCGGGGGCGGTTGGGAGGGTCGGTTGGGGGGGGGGGTCCAGGTGGGGCAATTTGGGGTGGTGAGGGGGGGGGGGGGGGCACAGGCTCCCCTTACCTCCCCTTCGGCGCCACCATATGTATGGCCAGTAGGTGTTGACCCTTGGCAACAAAGTTGGCCCGGAGGGCAGAGAGGGGGGGGGGGGGGGGAGTCGCGTACCAGAACCGAGGAGACGGCCCCCCCCGTGGGCGACACTCAGCCCACAAGGGTTGGCCGCTTGTCACCGCATGCTATGAATTCCCGGAGGGTTCCTGACGGTACAGGGGCGGGGGGCGGGGGGGGGGGGATTTCGTGGGGGGATTCTTCCGCGGGGAAAATTCCGGAGGGGGAAAACTTCGCCACCCCTGCGAAGCCCAAAGCTCACACTTGCCCCACGCACACACTGCACTGCCAAAGCCCCCAGATTTCGCCACGGGAGCATTTCCTTAACGACGAAAATTTCTCATGAAAGTACCCCCCGTGTGACATTCCGTCTGGTTGTTGCTCCTTTACGGGGCCTTGGACAGTCACCCGTTCTTCCCTTCGCATGTTGCGTCGGGTCGCTACTTTCTGTCGGCCGCTGCGGCCGGTGCTCTTGCTGGTGTCGTTTCCGCGTTCGCGGAGCCCAGTGGTTGGTGTGCCGGGGCTGTGCTGGATGTGGCGGGATGTGCCGTTTGTGTGTCAGCGGCGCCCAATAGTTGGCGTATTGGGGGTTGTGCTGGTTGTTGCCGGGATCGTTTGCCTGTTTTTGCTGTCCACACACCTCTGTCCACAGGCCGTCCATAGCCTGCCTCGCTGTGTTTCTGTGCGGCCCAGGTGCCCTGTTCCTCCACGCGCTGTCCGGGCCGTCCACCATATGTCCTTTTTCCCCTCACGGCTGGTCTGCCCCCCCTCTGTAGCTGCTATTCCTACGGCGCAAACAGCACCCCCTAAGTGCCTTCCTTCCTCTCCCTGACGGAATACAAAGGAGGTGTGGCGCAAACCTGGTGGCCCAATCCCCGGCTGCCAGAATGGATCATGATGCACACTTGGCCCACCCGCGTGAGGCCCATGACCTCGGCTGCCTCGGGGTTGAAAATCTCATCCACCACCTGCACTTCACAGTAATGGTTGCCAGCCCCCATGGTCCCCACCTACAGGAAGGAAATGATGCCAAGCAGATGACTCACGCGACGGGGGGCAGGTGTCAGGGTGGATATGGGCCCACGCTTCCTAAATGCCTTGGACCAGACTGTCAACAAGCAGGATTGTAAACGGTATGCATCCGCCATTGCCCCTTTCGATTGTTGGCCATGTTGCTGTTTGTTTGCAGCACCGAGGCACCTCAAGCAATGGGGGCTTCGGTAGTGGGTTGTGCTGAAGTGCGGTTGTCTGTTTTTTGGGTGCAAAGTGTGTGTTTTGGTGGCGTGCCCAGGTTGATGGTTTCTGTTTGGCTGGGGGGCGCTTGGTATGGGCCATCTCTGGGGGTCCAACACCTGAGTGTGCAAGCGAGTGCAAGCCCCTCGCACATTTCGTGCTGCTGCAGCAGTTTGCAGCATGCCTTATGAGCCCGATCCGCAACCCCTCAAAAAAAAGAGGCGGCGGCTGCCCTTGATTGGCGGCGTTGGGGAGGTGGGGGGCGGGAAAGGGTCCGGATGAGGGTCACAAAAATATTCGGCTATTTTTCTTTTTTTTTTGGCATATTCTAAATTTGAGAATTTGACGGCACATAAGCGGGGGGCAGAACAACTTTGGACCACTCACCGTGCGCGAAACAGCAGACGGGAGATTCTCGCAGATGCCTGAGGGCGCCGGGCCTTCTGTTACTCGACCCATGTTGAGTCCTACGGCCCGAGATTCCAGGTCCAAATCGGCAAAAGCCCGTTGCAATAATCTGGGGTCTGGCTGTCCGTTGTGGATATATTTTCAAGTGACAAGTACTTGAGTGAAGTGTGTAAGGGGCAGGGGCGATGGGCGTTGAAATGGACCCCTTCAGGCCCCCTGTGTGACATTCCGTCGGGTTGTTGTTCCTTTACGGGGCCCTGGACAGTCACCCGTTCTTCCCTTCGCATGTTGCGTCGGGTCGCTGCGTTCTGTCTGCCGCTGCGGCCGGTGCTCTTGCTGGTGTCGTTTCCGCGTTCGCGGAGCCCAGTGGCTGGTGTGTTGGGGCTGTGCTGAACGTAGCATGGTGTGCTGTTTGCCAGACCTGTACCACGCCTGACAGTAGAACTATCGTTTGCTCCTGTGAACGGCGGTTTCAGTACAGGATCCCAGCTTGACTGTTTGTTCCACAGCTTTGTTTATTGTTTATTTCAGGGCCAGATAGCCCAGTGGCCTCGGTGGTTGCTGCTATTGCAATGATTTTACCGTTGTGTTGGTGCATGCATCACTGAGGCCAACAACAACACAACGGCTCGTTGGGGGCTTTGCCCCAAAACGTGTCCCACGTGCCTGTCCACGCACAACCGGGAGCCCGACACTCCCCCACGTCCCCTAAACTGCACTTCGTTGATTCGATCAACACCGCGGCAGGACCGGCTCACCAAAGAGAGTAGCCCGTGCCGGGACCATCACACTGACCGCAGTGAACCCCCCTCTAATCCAGTCCCTCCCTCCATCCCCCCATGAACAGGCAGTCGCACTGCGGCGCTCGGTGCCAGATTGTGCTCTGCTGCGGTGGTCAGCCGTCCCGACACATGCTTGACCCAACGCATCCCCCGCGCACGTACAGACTTGCCACCAGCGTCCGGCACGTCAGACGTGATCAGAAGGAGCCGGATCCTACTGAGTCGGACACGGCCCCGGCCGGTTCCTACTGAGTTTCAGATGTGCTAAGAGCGGATCTTACTGAGTGGCACACTGGTACTGGGCTGATGCTGAGCGCACCTCAGTTCCCCTGCCGGACACCCCACACAGGGACCTGGCTCACGCCTCGCTTGCGGGCGCGGTCCGACACCTTGCTGGGGTCTGCCCCCGGCAGGCAGCCGCCCTCCTCGCACAGCTCCATGTCCTCCGCCCACAAATGGGGGTAGCCCTTCGTCACGAGGTACTTCATCCCCTGCGCCATCACCGCCGACAGCTCGGCGTCCGTGAGGTCCAGCCCACGCCCGCTGCCCGCGCCCACGGGAATGGCCTTGAAGAGCGTGGCGGCGAGGTGCTCCCGCCGGTCGACCACCTCGTCCTCCGAGAGGTTGGTGCGGAGGAGCCGCACGCCGCAGTTGATGTCGAACCCGACGCCCCCCGGCGACACGACGGCGTCGGGGTCGGCGGCGTCGACGGCGCAGACGTTGCCGATGGCGAAGCCGTAGCCGCAGTGGATGTCCGGCATCCCCATGCTCATGCCCACGATCCCGGGCAGCCCGGCCACGTTGGCGACCTGAGCGCGAGGGGGACGGGCCCCCGCCTTGCACCTGCCCACGTTCCCACGCGACTGCCCTCAGCACCCCACCCTCCCACCGGTAGCCCCCGAAAGCACCCCAAAATAGGGAAAACTTATTTTAGTTTTGCGATTTTTTCCCTGCGGCATTCAGTTATTCAGCTGTTGTTGGTTGACCGAGTCAAACTTTTTTCCTATTTGCGTTTTTTTTTTGGCATTTGGCCTCCTTTTTGGGGGGGTGATGTTTCATTCATTTTGGTGCCACTAATACATCCTTGTGGGGGGGGGGGGGTTAATTTATTTGCGATTTGTTTTGCGGTTTTCTTTGTTGCGAAGGGCATGCAGCTGAAAATTAATACTCATTTTGCGTTATTTTCTTCTTGTGTAAAACAACACCTTGTGCCGCGAATTAATTCTGTGGGCAAATCAATATTGGCATGGTACACCCTCTCCACCCAAAATGGTAACGGCAGGACCGCCCTCCGGACCGCACCCAAAACCAGGTATCGACCCGCCGCAGGGCTTAGGCGTTACCTCGGGGTGCGTGAGACAGCCATTCAAGTGTGGGCCAGGATCTCCTCGAGACATTCAAGAATTCATGAAGCATGTGCCGTTGGCATCCGACGCATGGCGAATACCCGAAGCGACATGCGCGTGCCCTGATGTCAACCGGCAACCAACCGCCAACCGCCATCGTGTAACCGCCACTACGGTCCGCTAACGGCTAGCGGCCTTCGGTTACAGGGCAAGCCGGAGTCATCAAGAGGCCCCTGGGAAAACAAACAACGAGGAGCCGAGCCGCAACCAAGCTCCACCACAGTGCCACGCCACCACTGCCACAGCTCCAGCGAGCTGGCACCGCAGCAGACACACGTAGTCGGTAATGAACCCAAACAACATGGCAATCCAACGCAACACATCTTTGGCAACTTCCATGCCGCCCATGTCCGCGCGGAAACAAAAATTGGCTCCCCCTTATCCTAACGGGGCAGGTTCTGGTTCAGGGGGCAAAAGTGCACGTGGTCCCCGTGTTTGGACAAGGCCCGTGTTACGGCGCGGCACGCACCACGGAACACATGTGGCAGACATAGGCCAACCCGACCCCTCAAAACATCACAATACAAAGCAACAGCCCAGCGTACACCCCAGAACACAAGAGCACATGGAATCACAGCCACACCAACACTTTGACACCCACATGGACCCTTCCTGCAGCCCTGCACACAGCCACACACCACATTCTCTTTTGGAGTGGGACCGCAAAAACGACGTTTCTAAAAAAGGCCCGAAAGTGCGGAAACACGGGGTCGCCGTGTTTGGACACGCCCGTGGTAGGCCAAGGGGCGCGCGGGGGGGGGGGGGGATATGCTCCCACAGCCGCACGGGAGTGGCGCACAAAGGACACCTGCTTGAGGGCCGGCTGCATGGAGCCCCCGCTGTGCCGCATCTCATGCAGCAGCAGCTGCGTGAGCTCTTTGGTGGCGAACACGAGGCCGTCCGTGCGCATGTTGGGCACAAAGCCCTGCTTGATCAGCAGCCGGCAGCCGTCCAGCCGCACCAGGGAATCGCTGGGCAGCCACTCGTCGCACCCACCCTCCACGTATTGCAACCGCTTCCCCTGTGGCACCTCCTCCGCCCCGCCCCCCACGTCCTGCCCCTTCTTCCCTTTCTTCTTCTTGCCTTTGCTGCTCTTGGGCTTCGCAGGAGGCGCCCCCGCCCCTTCTTCTGCCGCATCCTCCAGTTCCCCTTGCTCCCCATCACCCTCCTCTTCGTTTCCGCCCCCGTGCTCCTCTTCACCCCCCCCTCCCCCGTCACCGTCCTTGGAGGCATGCCCTTCACCCTCCTTGCCCCCCCCTTCCTCCCCCCCATCCTCCCGCTCCTCCTCCTCCTCCTCCTCCTCCTCCTCCTCGTCCTCCTCCTCCTCTTCCTCTGGCATCTTCTGCTTCCGAGCTTTCCTCGCTTGTTTCTTGCGCCGGCGCCTCTCCCGCTGCGCGTCGGACACCCCGCTGAATCCAGGTGCTTCGTCCATGGTGAGAGGGACAAGATTCGGCCTACAAAGCGGATGGCACGAACGTGGACCCACAACCCCCCCAAGATACAGCTTGCGGAAGCCCAAGCGAAAAACGGAAAAACTATGCAAACTACACGGCAATACCATTCTGCTAATGGACCCTTGAGCACGGTATGATACAGGGTAGTACAGTCATGGTGCAGGCCACGGCACATCTGTGGGGTTGGAGAGCTGGGATACTTGGCTTTTGTGCACATTGTGCTTTTCCAAGTATCACGACGATGGTAGACCACAGGAAGAGAGGGTGACGGCGAGACGGGGAGACAGGGAGAGAGGGCCGTGGATGGCAGCAGTTTGCCAAACTGATTGCTGCAGGACAAGGACAAACCACGTGTGCTGCACCGCAGGCCTTCCCATGTTCTTGCACACACTTACCCTTTACGAGAACCAAAAGCCTGCACACAAGCACTGCGTAAACATACGGTGTCACTTCCTACGTACAACCCCCCCCGCCCGCCCGGAATACCCTGAATGCAACAGCACCAAACCGAAATGACCATTGAGGGCACTTCCACACAACCTTGACAACATCTTGCTGTTCCAAGTTGCACAATACAACTCTTACAGAGGAGTCCTGCTACTGTATACACGCTGCACACTTCTCTTGGAACATACCCATAAAATGCCTTCCAACTGCCCACCTTCCAGACATCCACCCAAACCAGCCACTGAAACCAGGGGGGGGGGGGGGGGGATGCGGTCGCCGGGATTGGCAAAAAATGCGGAAAATGCGGTTTTGTTAGAATGGCCTATGCCCCTCGAAACACCTATGTTTCGTCTCGTCTTGCAGGATCAGGCGCTCAACGCATGGACAGTTTGATGGAACAACTTAGTGCAGTAGTTCAACTCAAAAATATCACGGACTAGGCTCAAAACCCCAAGGGGCAGAAACTACAGCTGCTTGGTCAGGCCAGACTGCTAAATCTCCGCGCCGCGCACGCACTGCGTCAGGTGCTCCCCCATTGACCCAAACCGCCGGGCTCCCCGGGGGGGGGGGGATTTGGCACAAGGCCTCGGTATCTGATTGTTTGCCCTTGGCGGCGACTATTGGCCTCTCGCCACTGCTCATTCTGACCCTCTGTGGGCCCAAACGTGTTTTGGTTGTGTCAACGGAGCCCCTGGATGACTTGTCCTGTTTGACTACTCCAGGGTCGGCTGTCCCAGAGACAGGCTGTTGCCCGTGCCGTTGACCAAGTGCATCCAGGTGCACACTCCGAGTCCATGCTGGGTTTGCCGACTCCAGCACTGACTTGAGCGCGCTGGGGTGTGCATCTGCAGGATAATTTTCCTGACAGGGGCTTCTAATAACCACAATGATTCTGTCCCGTTTTTCCTTTCCTTGTTCTTCTTCTGCGCTCTGCACCGTGTTCGGCGAGCGCGGTCTGCCCTGTCCTGTTACCCTTCTTGGTTTGTCCCTTTCCCCTTGCCCTGTTTCTTCCCCGCCCTCTCCATTCTTTCTGCCCTGGGGGGCATTGGGTGGGGGGGGGGGGTGCCCCAACATACATACCTCCAAATGATCCCCATGACGCACTGATCATTTTGAATATACACAACGAGGAGAAAATTTTTTTCAAAAAAAAATTGCCCATCAACCCAAGCTCCCATTAGCCAAGGTCCGACCTGGAGGTCGGGTCGGGGTCAAAATCCTTTTTTGTGTTTTTCATCCATCTTTGAATTCTCCACAAAATTCTGAGTATTTTGAGTATAGACACATAGGGTCAAACAAAAAAATTTCCCCTTGCCGTCTGCCTAAAACAAAATCTCCGGCGCCTGTGGCGCCCACAAAACCCATTGTTCCTCACAACTAACTGACTACAAGACAATGCCACTAGAATGTTTCCTCTTGAACATTACACTAAGAGACCTGCCCGGAAAATGCGAAAAAAATGCGGAAAATGCGGACCGCATCCCCCCCCCCCCCTGCTGAAACGCCAAATTCTGCAGGGCCGCTCCCTTTCTGCACTCGGGCCAAGACAACATGAAAAACTGGCAACCGAAGATGCGTTCTGTGCAAAACTGTGCATTTCACTCTGAGAACTCTGCGCAGGTTTCAAAGAATGGGTTGGAAAGCGTTCGACATTGGCAACTGTATCACATATGCATCATGTGCAGCATGTGTCAATGCAATCTACGTTGCCCCCAGACACATCCAAAATTCTGGAGACTAGGTCAGCCAATTGGTGCCCAGACCCCATCCCAAGCAGTGCACCCACAGGTGTACGAAAAAGC
Source organism: Eutreptiella sp. 'Long Island Sound 2002' (assembly GCA_964036045.1). NCBI lineage: Eukaryota > Euglenozoa > Euglenophyceae > Eutreptiales > Eutreptiaceae > Eutreptiella > Eutreptiella sp. 'Long Island Sound 2002'. Next base: position 3,748,807 of record OZ038393.1, on the reverse strand, counting down.
TCGGAATGAAAGCTTTGCAAATTTTTGCTGGTCATGCAATTCTATAGACGCCCGCCCCACACCTGCTCTTGCCATCGCCACCTCGCTATCCCACAACGCAAGAATGACACCCGCTCAGCTTGAAGACCCTGGACCCAAAGGCGTCAGAATAGAAGCCTTGGCCCCCGTCAAAAGCGGCACCCACCGCCAGCCCGGGCCCACCCCATGCGAAATGACACCCACCCACCCTGGCATCTACAAGCCACGTGGGCACCCTATGTAGTGGTAAGGAAGCCCCCAGCAGGTCACAGGAACTTTGCCAGTGATTGATGTGGAAGGTCGAGTGATGTCAGTGCAACAGTTGCTCACGGGCATCAGGTCTGGCATGCACATTTAGTACTCGTGCTGCAAAGTGTGCATGCCAGTTCCTGAGGAGGGGACGCAGGTTGCGTGGAGGGAAGGTGGGTCAGAAGAAGCCTGACGAAATTCGTGCTACAAACAATCACCATGCACTGTCCAAATCAAAATTGAAGACGTGCAAACACGAGATTCTTGAGCGTGCTTCTCCACAGCACAGAGCGCATTGAACACATTCCATGTCAGAATCCAGGAAGGGTACCGAGAGCAGGGATTGTTGTCGTGTTCCTGAAGGCTCCGGGACCAACTGTCAACATGAGGGCACTTCCCCGTCCTGACATGAAACCACACACCAAATGGATGTAGTCCTACTTGTGATACTTCGGACATCTGCATCTGCAGTGGCCTTACACGTACCACTGTGCGCCATTTGCTATAATGTACGCTCTCCACCACTTTTTGGAGAGATACTGAGGTTCCTCATGCCACATGGGGTCTGGAATGGTAACTCAAATCATGCCCAGTTGTTTGCCAGTACCCCACAGGAAGTAAACCCACATGGATAGTTGAATGTCATGTTGCCAAGTCAGGATTGTGAAAGTGCATGCCGAGGCCTGCCCTTGTAGGAACCTTCCTTTCCATAACAAACGCATGCATGAGTTTTATTTGCTCGCGCGAATATTTATTTTGAAGCCTAATTTTTCATTCTTTAGCAACAATTCTTGCCTTTTAGCACAAATTCTTCTGTTTTTCTGTGTATACTCCTACTCTTCAGCTGAATCTGCTAGAAATTAAGTTTCCGAGGCGAAAAAATGAGTCTTGACCCTTTCGCCCACTGAGGGCCATGAACCATTCACTAAACGCCCGAATTCATCCAAAAGGGAGGGCTTCTTCAGCCCGGGGAATGTCGAGGCAGGTTTTGTTGTGCCTTCTCTCAGCTTGCACACACAGCCACGGCACTCCTCCCTGCATGGCAGAGGTTGTGCAGCCATGGAGACATGCTTCCGCTTGAAGGAAGCAGTGGTAACCCCCCCCCCACCCACCTACTTTGAGGTGACAATCAGCCCCTCTGTGCACCTCTCACTGGTTTGAAACTGACCAGAAATTGCCTCCGAACCGCTTTTCCAACCACTGGTCACAGGATTTGAAGCCACTCTTGAAGCCTCCCGCTAGGACCCCTCCCCCTCAGGTGCCTCCATGCATGGAGACCATGCCGACGGCGGCCGGCGGGTGGCCAACTACGGTCGATGCAGAGGCACCTGCGCCTTCGGGAGGGGTGGAGTATTTTACATCATGTGGGGGCATGTCACTTGGTAACCCCCCACTCAAAAAAAAAATGCCCTCCCTCAACCCCCTCTCAGCCCCCCCATGAAGGCGACATGGAGGCGTCAAAGGGTCCCCAAAGTGGGAGTTCCGAGGACATCGCTTTTGGGAATTGGGGATTGCATCTGTCAAGGAGGGCGGGTGGGGGATTCTTGCTTGCAGCAACAAGTGTTTCGAGCATGTGGGGACTCTATTCAGGCTCCCACTGCCTCTGCATTCCACACGCTTGGAACAAGCAACAAGGAACCTGCAGGGGTGTGTGTGGCCTGGGCCATGGTGTAGGCACTGGCCCAACATTCGTCTTCAACGTTGTCACTGACACTAATTATCCGCATTCAGGTGTGCTTAACCGTGGGGGGCTGAGTTTGTCGGACCCCCGCCCACGGCCACACCCATCCCCACCCCATATCTCCCGGGCCTAGATGCATTCCGTCATCTTGTGTGCACATGCCAAAATTTCCATTTTCTCCTTGACGCTCCTATTTCTGTCGCATACGGCATGGTGGGCTATGGATTTTGGGGCCTGGTATTGAACTGCGCTGGTACTGAACTGGGCTGCGGGTGATGTCTACGTCTTGTTTGGTGATTTCCGTCGTGGGGGTACCACAACTCTGCCACTTCTTACAACCCCCCACCCCCAGCCAGAACTAGAAAATCTTGGTCCAAGAAAACTGAAAATTGCAATAGAAGCCCGACCATTTGAGCCCCGTTCTAGCACGCACTTTTTTTGAATGCCTCTCAGCCCCCGCCACCCTCCCTCAATGTGCACACACTCACGGACACCCCTCTCCCACCGTCAAGGATAGGTCACTCCCGAAACAAAAGGGATTGGCAACGCCGAAGTAGTTTCCGAATGATAATGTGTACAATGTGTACAATGATAATGTGTGATGAGTCGATAAAGATTGGTGGTGAGGTTAGCGTGCATCAACGATGAAGGGTGGTGTGCCGAGACACACAACCCAAAATAACAGTGCCAAGCCTTCCTCAAAAGGCAAGATGCCTCCAAATGCTGCTGACGCGAAACACTTGGTGATGCGGAATAGGCTGCGTTACATGGCTCAGTGGGTTGCATGGGCCGGGGACACGGTTGAAATTAAGTGGGCTTGGTTCAAAACAATGGTGCTTTGTGGGTGAGTAGGGGGTGTTCCGAGATTGGGCAAGGGCTGGAGGTTTGTTTGCGTGCGCGAGCATGACGCTTCCAGCAAATATATCTTGCAGCCGGGTGTTGAGACCCATCGCGCCCAGTTTGCTGTGGGCGCGTTGTGTAGCCCAACATGCATGATAACCATTCTCAATGAAGTAAAGTGAAGCACACATCTATGACCAACGGATATGGTGACCATGACCTCAATGCTCAAAAGACACCGACGCAATCGGGTGTGGTCGTAATGTCACATGGCGCCTGGACTGTGTGTTTCGAGATAAACCGTTTCCACTCGTGGCCCGAAGGCTGTGCAAAAGCCACCCCCCTTCGGGAGTCCATGCAGGCTCTTCGCCTCCATCTCGACACAACGTCTTCCGCCTCGCAAGAGTTCCTCAACATTCCGGTGTGCCTCATGGGCCCGCCGTACGAGATCCGTGTGCAGATCCCACAATGACGCGCAAGTATCCTCTTCTGACCGTATCCAACTCTGGAGCAACTCCTCCGTGTTGGTCAACACGGTGGGGTCTCCAAGGGCATGAGGGGAATCCTTTTGGTAGGTCGTGGCACCCCAAGAGGTTGAGAGGGTGCGGAAATGTTGTGCACGCGCCGCACGCGTTCGTCGTTGATGTTCCAACATGCGTTGAAGTTCCAAGGCATCGTGGCACAACTTATGGCACTGGCGGGTGGTTTCTTGCATAACATCTTGTAGCTGCTGCGCCTACGGAAAGAAAACGGATCATATTCCCTACCCCATCGCGCCACACAAGCACTTGTATCAAGCGCCAATGCCACAGCGGTCCCATGATCTTTGTCAGGGCATGCAAGTTACTCCCATCTCAATCAATGATTGAAAGGATGCAATGCGATGGATGTTTGAACGCTTGCGCTTGCGGGCCAAAGCGCTAGTGCAAGGCTTAACGTAAGACTTGGCGATTTTTTTGCTTTCGCTGCATCGGTGCTCAACATTTTGATTTTGATCGTGCTCGTGTAAGATGGCCGCCTATTTTCCAAAAGATTGCCTTCAACAAATGTTTTGTTTGCGTGGTGCTTGAGCCGTGTTCACGTTCGTAAAAATGTGTGCGAGCATACAAAGTTGGCTTCCCAAAAGTGAAGTGAAGGATGAGATGGGGGTCTAAAACGAGACGCACTTGATGAAAGCCGAGCGCACGGACCACTCTACAAACCACAATGCCGGCCATACGCTCCACAAGTGACAAACAACAATTGCGCACCACAAACCTCGCATACCAAACATCCAATGCGAACCACACTACTCCTCAGGGAGTACTTGCGCACGTCCCATGCAAACCCACGACCACACCACACATGCTTTGCACACGAAACTCAAGAATCCTATGCGAACGATGGGCAAAGGGCCAAATGGAGGAGCCCCCAAAATTTGCCGCTCGACCGGAGGCATTCCGAACTACCCAGACACACACCTCGTTTTTCAAGTGCCCTTTCGCGGGACATGGGATCGTCTCCGGTTGAGGAACTACGACGCTTGATTCACTTGTGACTACACGATCGTCGTTAGAGAGAACAATTTCCTCGGGCCCAATAAGCTCCATGTCACATACTTCGGCACTAAAACAAGTGACGAAAATTGGGTTGCATGTGAGGCCATACACTTGCTGCAATGGCTAACTTGCCGCTCGCATGCATGCTATGCCGTCATCTTATTGTTGCTTATTGGAAAATACTCGCGACGTGTAATGTGCCTCGTGAGCAAACGTTGCATCGAAACAATCACGTCTTGCCATCATCCATACCTCCAATAAAACACTTAGGGGCGTGCAACGCTGATGGTGATGCTCACGCACAAGATCTTGCGCGTATCCTTTCGCGTGTCAAACGGACTCCCAAGCTAAGAAATTTTGCTCATTCCCACAATAGCCCGCGAAGAAGGGAAGTTTGTGAAAATGCATTTTTAGCCGCCGGAAACGGCCGACCGGGAAGCCAGGCTAGGCCAAACCTAGCCAAGGCCAGGCGGCCGAGCTAGTTGGGGACATGAAATCATTGTATGCCTTGTGCATCCATACTCTCTTCACAGATGGTTATGGGCATTTCTTCTCTGTTTTGTGCCTTGTTCGTTGTCATGGCCCACTGAAGTGTGTGCCTGTAGTAACAATAACGATTACATAAATCTACCACTAACGAGGGTTGCGAGCTTACGTGTGCTTCTCCTGCTGGTAGTTCGGAAATTTTGCGGTAAAAAACATTTTAGACCCTGTCAGCCGCCTATCGCCTCTCCTATGGGAGATGACGGCAAGACACAGAAGCTTCGCACACGTATGTCACAAGCATGTGGATGGATCCCATGCCATGGTCCATATTGTGGAGAAGGGACACTCGGTATTTGCCTTAGTTTCCATTGATTGTCTACAGTAGCATAGTCGATCCCAAGATCACAAGTCCCTCAAAATTGTATCAACATTCGGAGACGACCCTCACCAACCTGCTATTTTCGACATGACGACATGTGACAATTTGTAGCTATTGTGGTCGTCGGCTTAAAGCATACTTGCATGTCCGTGGTATGGGAACTTGCGCATAAGAATTTTGAGTTCGAGTTTATTTTTGCACCACGGACTTGTCCCGTGTCCATGTCTCATGCTCTGTGGACCTTCCAACACAACCATTGTGCGTTGCTGCTACTCTCCTTTCAGCCAAATGGCCGTGTGAGAAGTCTATTCTTGTGCTTGTTTTTGTTCTTGCACAATGGCCCTCCCCTGTTAGCTAATGCATGACAATGCAACAAGCGAAACGCCATGGGGTATCGGTGACTTATTGTGGTAATATTGTAAACCGTCACTTTGTAGTTGTGGTCGCTCGCCACTTGCCATCCACATTGTGGGAACTTTGGTCCAAGATATTTAATACTGTCCGTGAATTGGTATCAAGGGGCTCGTTGTGGTCACGGCGGGGGTATTCGAAGGCGGAGCACGTCTTTCATGTCTTAGGTTCCTGGATTCGGCGCACCGTGATGGTAAGAAAGAAGTGTTGGGGGAATGAGGGAGGTGGACATTCATCAACACACACGCGAGAAACTAGACAAAACTGAGGTCCAATTTCTTCCGAATGTGGCTCAGGGTGTGGCTTTCGTGTGGATCAAGGGATTACACACTCCCCCAACTGAACATGCCGGGGGAAAGAGCAAAGGCAATGAAGCAACACAAGACGCGGTTGGAGCGAGAAGGGTCAGTCGAGTCACAACACACCACTGGAGTCCACACTTCGTTTAGAAGGAAGTGTGGATCCATTGTTGACTTGTGCCTCTCCTTCCCCTTCACTCCGTCCCAAGTTCTCCCTCGGGTTCTTGCCAACTTGCCAAGGCGACTCAGCTCCGCGCCGCGGAGGTGATCCCAAACTGCTGCGAAATCGACTAGCGCACCACTGGGTCACCAGGTCTGTGTTCTCGAATACACAAACGCAAACGAATGACCAGGAAAATGTGACATATTTGTATAGCCTGCAACATTCTGCGTTGACATATGGGTATACTTTCCTGCATCGTCGGTTAAAAACCGATTTTTGAATTTGCTGTTGAAGATCCTTGTACATGGGCTCCCTATCTCCCTGTGTGGTGTGTGATGAGTGAAAAGGGGTTCATTTTGGCTCGAAATGCCCACACTTGATGCCATGTGTGCCCATCTGCAAGGTGTGGCTTTTGACACTTTCAATGCCATGTGTGTCGGATGTGGGACTTGGAGCACCACCTTGCTCGCTCGCAAGTTCACCGACAACGACCGTAAGCATTCCACACTCCGTGAGAAGCTGCAAAAGCTGGTGCATGCAAAAAAACGAAAGTTGTGGTGTTTTCAATGGTGAGGATGTGCAGAAGAAGTTACATCCAACACTTTGGGACACTCGAATTGCTCGACGCTCGAAACGCACTACGCCGTCGCCGTCTGACGAGCTACCTTGCAAAGGTCAATGGAACAAATGGTGCTGATCCACCACTCTCACAACTGTCTACCTCCTCAGCATGCACATCTCACCCATCATCGCAGGCAACTGCTAAATCACTAGACTAAATCACTCCTTGTATGTGTCTGAAATGCCAGCCAATGTGCTTCCTCATGTGTGCCCACATCTGTTCTCTTCCTACTCCCCCATGCAATGATGGTCATTTTGAAGACCACTGTACCCATGTGGGTCACAATTGCTCCACAGGATATTTTTGGTGGGTGTGGCTTTTCCCCCAAGAGAGACCCCACCCCAACCGCCAAAAACTGACCAGAACACACCTACCCAGAGTTAATGTAGGACAAAGTGTTTTTGGGGCCCTTGGTCCTGCACTAACTCTGTTATGTCCCCCAGACCCTTGGTTGGTGAGGTGGTGCGACCCTCATAGAATAACAAGATTTCAGCTATTTTTACATGGATCGATTCATTTTTGATTTGGTGTGCATTCAAACTTTCAAAACTCTGGCACCCAATGGATTTCTGGTACTTGTTTTTTTGGTCTGCCATGGCGATGTGGCCAATAGTATGGAGATGCAATGCCGAAAGGAGCAAAGCATTGAAGTGAAGGAGCAACTTGGTGAATTGTAAACACACACTTGGTCGTATCTTTCACCCTTCCTCCCAGAAGTATTCCCATCCACCCATACAGATACACAGACGGTCTTGTTGTATCAGGGAAAGTGGGGAATGCCTAGGGGAATGGGTTTATGTTGAAACACAAGCACTCCGCACGCGCTTCAATACATTTGGTTTAGAAGAATAAGTTTGACGGTGAGGAGTGCTTCTTGGGTGTAGAAAAGTGATACATTCAAGACAAGGATGAAACGGGTACAGAAAGCGTTTGAGCAGTTGTATCAGCTAGAACTTCAACTTGAAACTGAAGGTTTGGTTCTTCCCTCCCTAAGTGCAGTTGTCTCCGTTGACCTCGTGACCGGCCAAATCAGCCTACAAATGAAACCCAAGGTGCTTTGGAATGCCCCTATAATTGAAATGCGTCCTACGTTACCCTAATGTGAAGTCCATAGGTTGTACGATGTCTGTTCGCAGTATTGCCACTCAATGGGGCATCAATGCATCCTGGTACTCACACTCCCTCGTTGGCCTCCAAGAGAATAATATCATGGAAATCAAAGAATTGGTGCATCAAGATTATCCTACCAATTGGCCTTATCTCTTTCGAGGAATGACAGTGCAAGGGAACTTGTCTAGCTACCATGCACTGGTGGTTATGAATTCTGCCCTCTTCCTCCACTCCGCCCCCTCCTCTGATCCCCTCCATCGACCGCTTGTCTATACCCTTGGCAGTCGGGTCGGTCCGCTGGCCCCATGCTCCATCCCTATGGAGCGACCACATGGTTGGGACACATCTTACACTTCACCAAATTTGAATTGAAGTATAATACGAGATTTGTCTGTCTGTCATTAGTTTTGATGTAGGTAGCATAAGTCCCTATTGGGGGAACCCGCTCTGCACAATTGGCAAGTTTGACGTTGATTGCACGTGAAATGGAATATGCCACACCCATCCCAGAAACCCCCAATGTAAGATATCGACATAATTTCCTTGCTAGCATCATCATGAGACGCTCCAGATTACACCGGACATCGAGGCAAAATCAAAGGTGGTCCAGAAATATATCAAAAAACTAATAGGTATGAAGTCCACAGTGGAGCAGTATGGCAGAGATTTCGATTTCCTCGAATGCAGATTGAGACCCCTAGAAAGTGATGATTTTATTCGGGTTAAGAGTGTAGTGTTGCAACCCCGTGCGGGATCCTCCCACCCAGGCGACACCAGGAGGATGATAGACCCATCGGCATTGAACACACCGCGAATGATGCAGTCTACAGTGCCCAACATGGGACACAAGTGCCAATTCCATAGGAGTTCCGTGGCAAGTGCCACTGCCAATTTTGCACACATGGGAGGGGTGTTGCAATGCAAGGGTTTCGAGTCGGGTATGTGGGCCCCCAAGTTGCGCCTATGGCACGCAAATGGGATATCCCACTCCCCACACGATGGGACCCCATGCCACTGGGCCCCTGCTCAAAGATCTTGCTTGACTATCTCCGTGAGTCAGACCCTCGCACCTGAGCGGGGGTCTTGCAACCATCTCTCTGTTTGCAAGTTTTGTGCTCTCTCTTGTCAATTGCAATATTGATCTTTCGTTTCACACTTGATTCCGCATGGTTAGGCCATGCAACTCTGTCTTCACCTATGCATAGGGAAGGTTACTAGCCCGTTGATGCTACTAACACCCGCAATGGTCGGATGGAAAAACTAATCGTCCCATTGAATCTTTGCAATTGTTTTGCATTGTGTACACCATTCAGAAATTGAAACATGGCTGCCACATTATATGCTCAAAAACTGGGTTGGGGAGGGCCAGGGCTTCAGGGAGACCCTCGGGCCGGCTCGCGCTACGCGCTTCGCTGCGGCCCTCGTATCTCCCTAACATGTATCCACTCTGAAATCTAGAGATCAGTCTGCAAGCCGACTGTCAGTGCTTTGTGAAACGAAACCAGGGTGGTGTTTTGGGCAAATGCACAGGCCACAGTCACACACAGCATCACCTTTCCACACAGATGGACACGAGCATAGCACACCTGTACACAAGCACGTACACGAGCACCCACACACGCCAACGGACAGTGGCCCATGTACTGCTTTTACACTCCAGTTTTTGTTGGCATCCCACATGCAGGGCTCTGCCTGATACAACGGCCGATCAAGTGCTTTGTTGCTTGCGGTGTTTGATTGCAATTGTCCTTGAAATGAAGTTGGTCTTGCAATGCGCATAATGCCCTTATTTGCAATCGCCAAACATCACGCACAAGGACGTAGAAGTCAACGGGTGTCGTGGTACTGCTTGCTGTGCACAAGGGCCTACGGTCCCGATTGCGGGGCAAAAGGGATGAATGGGGCATCAAATCAACTCAGATCCATCGGACAATCCACATAGTGGCAAGGGCCGGCTCCACGTCCTCAAGCCACACATTGCCCCGCTTCTTTCAACTGCGCAGCCGCGTTGCAGCTCATGCCCAAGCCTTGCTTCCATATTGGAAAGCAACCGGTTGCATGCTTGTCGACCGAAAGGTTGAGGACCATGAGTGGCCCCTCACTCAAAGACCGCACGATTTCACAGAGGCTACGCCCCTCCTGCCAACCCCGGCAGACACCAAACCCACGTATTGGCGGTTGGCTCGGCACTTCTGGGCGGACCACCTCCGTGCGGCACTGGCCAACGTCATGGACGCCTACGAATTCGGTGTCTACGCCTACGTCTCGAACTACATCGCCGCCGCCTTCTTCCATGGCTCCCTCTCGGCGTCGTGGCTAGTCTTCGGGCTCTCTTTCTTGGCCCGCCCCGTGGGCGGGTTGGTGTTCGGGGTTGTTGCCGACCGGTGCGGCAGACGGATCGCGCTGCTGATGTCACTGTACGTGATGTTTGGTGCCACAGTGGGCCAGGGCCTGGCCCCCAACCTCCCCTACGTTGGGCCGGCCTGCATCGTCCTGTGCCGGGTCCTGCAGGGACTTGGGGTCTCGGGCGAGCTGGGGTCGCTCGCGGTGATGCTGGCCGAAAGCGCGCCGCGTCCTGTACTGGGGCAGACGGGGGCCCTCTTGGGCGCGAGCGGCGCCGTTGGCTTCTTCATGGCCGTGGGCGTCACCACTTCGGTCAGTGCACTTCTGGGCCCGGAGCAGACACTCCGCTGGGGCTGGCGGCTGTCGTTCCTCTTCGCGGCCGGGCCCGGGGCGCTGGCGCTCTACTGCGCGCACGCGACGCGCGAGAGCCGGGATTTCGTGCAGGCCCACAAGGGCGGCGCCGGCACGGGCGCCACGTGCGGGCGTATCCAACAGGACATGGCCGCCTTGGTGGACTACTGGCCGGCCGGGGTGTTGGCCAATGCCGGCGGCCTGACCAGCCACTGCATGCTCTACCTCACCGCGTACCTGGAACAGTGGCTGACGCTCCACTGCGGGATGTCCAACGTCCACGCGTTGGCAGTCGTGTTGGCCGTGCAAGGCGTGAGCTTTGTGCTGCAGGTCCCGCTCTGCGTCCTGGCCGACACCTATGGCCTCGCCAAAACGAACGTGTGCATGACCGCGATCGCGCTCGCGGCCGCGCTGCCCATGTACGCCTCCCTACTGCACTCCCCCGACTCCCCCGGTGTGGTCCTGCTCGCAGGCGTCGTTGTGCCGGGGGTGTGTCTCGCAGGCACCGGCAGCAAGTGCCTGCTGATCCCCTGGGCCAGCGAGCTGTTCCCGTTCGAGATTCGGGGCAGCGGCTTCTCGCTGCACTACAACTTCGGCGCGGTGCTCGGGGGCCTGACGCCGTTCGTGTGCAGCAAATTCGTGTCGACGCCCCTGTTCCCCGCGTACTTCGCCATGGCAGTGAACGCAGTGTCCCTCACCGCCTTCGTCGCAAGTTGGGCACTGCACCGAGCGCACCAAACGGACCCGCGCCGCTTGCGGGTCGTGCATTTGCGGACCACTCCATACTGAGCCGCTGGCTCGAAGGAGATTGTCTGCGAAAGTGCGCATAACGCGGTGCATGTAAAAAAGGAGCTGAATGTCTATAGGCAAACCAACTGGGCCCCAGGAGCTCACATCCAAGTGCTTTAAACTTGCTTTGATATTGAAGGAATGCGACGTTTCACGACGACACTGAAAAAGCTCTCACGGATACGTAACTTAACGCAAATAGGCAATTCGGAAGGCACATCTGCAACATGCGGGAGCGCATGGGCAGGAGCGCATGCGGTGTTCTGGGGTGGTCTGAACGTCTCGCGAGCGGCCAGGCCCACGTCTGTTGGCTGCTGCTGCTGCTGCTGCGGCAAGGGGTGGGTGTGGTTGACCTGGCTTTCGGCCACACTGTGGGTGCCCAGGGTAGCCGCGCTTGGGTCTCACGTGGCCATGGGTGTCGAAGGTGCCGGAAGTCCAATTCTGTCGATGGCGGCCGCCACATGATGTCCACGACCGTGACGCATGTATGCCCTGCATGTTGCTGGCGCGGTGATCATATCTCATATGCCTGTGTGACCTCGATGCGACCGGGACCATGAAGCCACCCCCCCCCCCCCGCAGCACACACACTCTGCCAGTCAGTTGAGCTGCTGCGTGGTTGATCGGTTAGTATCCGTCTCTATGCCTGCCAGTCAGTTGAGCTGCTAAGTGACACCAGGTATCATGTTCCCCGGGGAATAGGCACTGGGGAGGGCGGGGCAGGATCGGGAGGTCTGCTCCTCGTTCTGCAGCAGTGCGTGGTCCATTCCTCGTTCCGAGGAACAGAAAGGTCGGTTTTGTTATGTGTGGACAGTTGTTTGATGCTTGTATTGAATGTTCTGCCGTTGTGAGGCAACTTGGACTTTCTTCTTCTTTCAAGAACACATTGTGGATAATTGTGTGTGCTTTGTTCTTGCCTGCCACACCACTTCACTGGTTTTGCTTGTAATTTTTCTTGTATTATTGGCTTCCTTTGACATTACACACCAAACCTCAGTATCAGAATGTGTTCAGCTTTGCATTCGATGCCCCTGCGTGTCATTCTTTGGCGCCCTGTCGTTCACATTGTAGCACACTTTGGTGAGGAGGGCATGGCAGGGATGAATATAATACTGCCATAATTATTTTGGTGGGGGGGGGGTGGCTGAGGACCCCTGAAATGACGAAATGACGATTACGCAATTGCATTTTTCCACTGTTTTTTCCTTTGCAGGTATGTCTCACTGTTGCGCGAATTTTCGCTGCGAACGTCCGATGAATCTGCCGCAATAGGGTTGCCCAGGTTATGCACACCTTCCACAGCATTGTCATCACCTCTGGGCACTCAGGTGTTTGCACTTTTGCCCTTGTTGCCGCAGGGTATTCATCTGCCAGCTCTGTCTTCACAGTGACATGGTCACCAATGGTCCCTGGACATCAAGTGAGTCTGTTTGTCATGTACTGTTCTTATCTCCTTGTTGCCTGCGGGAAATGAAAATGTTGTGTCCCTTTGGGCTTGCTTCTGTGAAATGTGGCTGTAATAAGTGACAGGGTATTGTTTTGTTGTGTTCTAATTTCTGTTGTTGTAGGTCTGTTGTAGTATTGTGCCTGTTTTGCCAAAATGGATGCAACGCAAAAAGCAGGAAGGAAACCATGGACACCAGATTGTTGTCCACATCCTGCAACCAAATGTCAAACAAGGACTGCTTGCAACAGCCGCAACCAACGTGACAAGAAGAAGGCTGCTGCTGCACCTGCTGCAGCTGCACCTGCTGTACCTGGAACTACACCACAGCAGCAGAGGCAAGCACATGCCACAGCATTGGCTGCTCTCACTGCTGCATTCATTGCCCACTTATGGGGCACAAAACGGGCTGAGCCGGTCTTCTTGACACCCATCACTTGTCCGTCCAGTGCTGATGCGGAGCGTGCAATTTTTGCACTGAACAGCATTGCAACAGCACTGACACACTTGATGTCATGGGACAGCATTCGCATGCACCTGATTGGGAAACAGGACACCCCTGCAGCAGATGAATACCCTGTTGCTTGTGCAGATGAATGCCCTGTTGCTTGTGCAGCTTCTGCATGGGCAGCAGCTGTCACTGGGGACCACAGGCGCTTTCGAGGTAGCAAGCGCAAGGTTCGCAGCGACAAGGGCAAAAAGCGCAAGGTTCGTGCTTTTCTGAGTTGTGATGACAATGCCTTGGAGGAGATGTAGGCCTGGTGCCCCTCCTAATGTAGATTCATCTTCCAGCAGCAGCCAGTCATCCAGTTCGTCCAGTGACTCATCCAGCTCTGAGGATGAGGCTGAAATGGCACACCTTTTGGGAAAATGCGTCAAAAAGAACGTGTAAAACACTGTTCACATTGTTTTTTGGGTTGCAGCAATGACCTACGTCCAATGCGTTGTCTTGTGTCTCAGGGAGGAGGGACCTAGGGTTGCGATTGCACTGTACTTTGGTTGGCCGGCATTTCGTAACCGTCATTTCATCATCTAGGGGGGGGGGGGGGGCACATTCATCCGTGGGGCACGGTTAGCATCAGAGTTGGGTGGTTTTGGCGGGTTCATGAAACCCTATTGCCTTCAGCAGGTCCACCTCGCAGAGAATCTACCCCAAGCAACACACACCCAACATAGGGTAAAAACTACATAGATACGGGCTAAAACGTGCTTTACATACCTTTGATGGTCATTTTAGGTGATCACAATATCGAAAAATTAGGTTTCGAAAACTTCAATTTTTGAGTAGTATAGGCTGAAAAACTGCATGAGCAGGTTGTGTACCAATCCCGTTTAACCCCCCCCCCCCCCCCAACGCGTGTGCCCAATAACCAAATAAGGTGAAAAAGACATAAATATTGCCTAAAACATGCTTTACATACCTTGGATGGTCATTTTAGGTAATCACGATATCAAAAAAAATAAGTTTCAAAAACTTCGATTTTTGATCAGTCCGGGGGGGGAAAACTGCATAAGCAGGTTTGGTACCAATCCCTTGGGAGACACCCCCCCCCGGCACACCCAATACCCAAATAAGGTGAAAAACACTTAAATGCTGCCTAAAACATGCTTTACATACCTTGAATGGTCATATTGTGTGGTCACAATATCAAAAAAATAAGTTTCGGAAACTTCGATTTTGAGACTTCAATGAGCTGCCCAGGGTGAAAAACTGCATAAGCAGGTTGTGCACCGGCCCATTCACTCATGTAAGCCATTATTGGTGGAAACAGTCATTTCGCGTTTTTGGCCCGGGTTGTGACCGGCCCTAAGCAAGGCTAGAGACTGCAAAAAATGTCCTTTGGTATCCTAGTAGGCATATACTGTCACAACATCCCCACTCACACCTTTTAGAGTGGGTACCACGGGGCCACTGAAGTCGCCAAAACCTCCAACATAGCAAAAATGGCTGAAAAGTGCATAAACTGCACCAGCGCTCGTCCGTCCCACTCCGCCCATACAAACCCCATGGAGTCGGGACCCGGAAACACTTTTTCGGCTCAAAATCGAAAAAAACCAAATGATTCATGATTTTCGACCCAAAAAAGGGGGGGTCATCTTTGACCCCCCCCCCACCTCCCTGAAAAGCTCCAAAAAGTGGGTTTCAAGTGGGGGGGGTCCGGGGGGGGTCCAGACCAAAAACTCATTGGGGGATGTGTTTATTGGACAAAATAATGATTTTACAAGGGGTTAAACTAACAATTCAGCCCCTTGGGGTAGGGTACGCGAATAGGCCCAAAATGGGGGGGTATGTGGCGTTTTCCCCTATATACGCCTGCCTGGCTTTGATCTAACAACCTCTGCGAGGTGATTCTGCCTCGGCACTAGGGCGGGGTTGGTCGGGCTCTGTTCTTCATTCCGACCTAATCCTTCTGGGGCCGGGGGGGGGGGGGGTTCGGAGGGGCCCCATTCCGTGCAGCACGGAATGCTGAGTCTCCCCCCGTCTGCCTGCAGCTTCAGGTTGCGTGATACCCCCCTCCCAGACCATTTATTTCGATGCCGATACACATGCCTCCAAATGATTCGTGCGATGTGGCGATCATTGTGATGTATGAAATCCCCCCACCCCTTCCCCAAGGGAGCCTATGGCCCAGTCCTACTGGTGGGGTAGTCACATCTCAGACTGAGCCCAGCATGACTGGGCCACGTATTGATCAGACCGTGATCGTCCACAGCTCTGCTCCAAGATACGAAGAATGGGGCGGAGGCACAACAAATTGGATTGACCCGACTTGTGGGGCAGGGCATATGGGGCCGTGGACTGAGTGTTGCATCGCCTGTAGATAATTTGCAGAGCGCCCCAGAGGGTCACAGTCACAGCCCACAACAAAGATGGAGATCAGATTTTTTTGACCCCCCGTACAGCCCCCCCTCACTCCAAAAAAAAGAGGCAGTTCCCAGCTATGGGGGTTGGTGACCCCGTGAGCCGCGAGGGCATGCTGCGAGGGGTAAGGAGTAACGATACGCTGACGTCCGGAGGTCTGGGCAAACTCACCTCACCTCACCTCACCTCACCCAGGATGGCCCGCAGAGAAGCGGACTGCGGACCAATGGAATCAGAAGAGGCCGCTGGGGCGGATGCCCCCAAGACGGCCGGGGTTATGTAGCCATTCTGCCCACATTCGGGCCCCCCAAGATGGCAGGGGTTATGTAGCCACTTTGATTTCCTCCCCCTGTTTGGGGATCCCCAAGATCGCAGGGGACATCACAGGGCCATCACAGGGCAGCTCCAACCGGGCCACCGTGTCTCACATGTGCCGAAGTAATGTTGCCTCCGGCTCCACAAACATGCATGGACGCCCAGATTCAGACGCTTGGCCTGTACCATGCTGAGTAATGCTGGACAGGGGGAACTTCGCGAAGGCTATGTTTGGTGCTTTTGCTGTCCATATGCCTTTTCACAGCTGTTTTGACAGGTGTCACCATGCAGTCTCTGGTGCGTTTGATGTTTTCAGGTGTTCTCTTTCCATAGGTGGCTGGCTGCGGGCTAGGTAGTGGTTGTGTCACTCGATTCGCACTGGAAAGTTCCAAATCCTGCATAGCCTTTGTTGTCAAACTGTATGCAATTGCTTTTGGGCCAGGGATGCTGCATTTATGAATTCATTTCTTGGGAGAAGTACCATATGCTCAATGAGAAGGGTCCGCTTGGTTTTCAGGCGGTGTTTGTGGTGGACTCAGTTCCAGCAATTGTTGTATGGAGGCAAACCTGTGCACTCGATAATACGTGTTCCGTGAACTATGAAAGCAGCACCCTACGTCGGGAAGTGATTTAGTGTCTCGTTTAGGGCCATGCAGCTTTGAGCCTGGTATTGTGAGATTTAGGGGAGGTCACTCGACATGGGAGCAACCGTGCAAAGAAGCCTTGTGGTGCCCCAGACAACACTGAGAGGTTTCAGTGAGTGTCGGTCATTATTGTGGTTCTTCTTTGTGGGGGCACCATGGATCTGGGGATAAGGGCACAAATATTCAAGGGCCTCCGAAAGAGTACGGGAGTGGATCTGCTGAGGGCATCCGCCCTGAGGGCCACAGGGCCACAAGTGGTAAGCTGCATGGGAGCGTAGCTGCTCAGCCCTGCGGTCTGCCATCCCTTGAACTAGGCACAGGCTGGTCCTGAGCAACCCTCCAAACCTGGGGTATCATGAGGCATTATGGGATGAGGCCAAAGGGTCTACCCCCCCCCGTTTGTCCACACCGGCTTGTCCGAACGCGGCGACACATTTCCACATTTTTTTTGGTCTTTTTTGGGAACCATCGTTTTTGCGCTTCCAATCCAACAGAGAATGTGGCTTGTAGCTTTTGCGGGCTGCAGGAAGGGTCGATATGGGTGGCGAAGTGTTGGTGTGGGTGTACTTCCAGGTGGTGTTGTGTTCTGGGGAGTATGTCGGCCTTTTGGACACCCTTTTGTAGTCATGAAGGGGTAGGGGTGGCTGTAACATGTCTTCTATGGTACCTGCTGAATGCGGTAACACGTGCCTGTCCAAACACGGCGTGTTTCCGCACTTTTGCCCCCTGAACCAGAACCTGGCCCGTGTTAGGACGGGGGGGGGGGTACCTGTGACTCTAGAGAGTGCACAAGAATCAGTTTATGGTGGTTGTCTGCCTAGAGGCGGGACCGGAGGGTCCAAGGCAGGGTAGGCGAACGGCTGCCTGGCCCTCAGCTCGGCAATTGGTATTGCTCGACACGTTGCTGGAAGTGCCCCAAGGCGGGAGCATTCAATGGATCACGGCCAACCTTATTCTTCTTCATGATCTGGTGGTCAGATGCTCATGATGTTCTGGGCTCTTATTTGGCTGGTAGTGTGCTACGTGTTCTGGCCTGCTTGGGGGCGTCCTTTGGGGTGCGAGGAGCTGGAGTTCTGGAGGTGGGGCAGGGCTGGAGGCTCAGGCGCGGCTTTTTTGAGCCAGCAAGGCAGACCATCCCCCTAACAAGCACCTCCCAAAAATGGTCCTCATGCAGTTCTGTTATGGTGAGCGCCAATCCCATGTTTTTGCTGTTGTGCATGGTGGGTGTTGCCATCTTGGGCGCACTGACGAATGCCGACACCATCAGCATGAAGCCTCCGCAGCTGACGGATGAAGAGGAGCAGAGGATCGGCCTGGCCAGTCACATGCGCTGCGATGCTTGCATTGTGGTGGCCCGGACAATTATTAAGGAGTTGCAGAAGGTGTTGCCACCCTCAAATCTGTGCGCATGCCTTGTGCCCCAAACTGGGGAGGCATTATGCCACTGGAGCCCTTGTACCCACCCCCTCTTCCCCAGTTTTCGGGGGCTCCAACGACCCCACCGTCAAAAGGTTGAAAACCCACCAATCCCTTCCTCCATAGTAGGATAGTATGCCATCCCCACAGTGTTCGCCTTCCTAGTAGGTACATAGGGCACCTACGGCGGACTTGGATTCAAGCACCACCCAATATACGCCCTCATGCAGCGCCAAAGTAGCAGGGTCATGGCCTCTCCCTCCTGGGAGGTTCCTGCCCCCAAGGCCACCCTGGTACGGTACTCCCTAGGCGCGCTGTTGTACATGAGCGCCATGATGATCCCCGCTGGGTTGGTGGCTACATCGGTCGCTACGATGGCCCCACTAATGGTCGCCAGTGGTAGTTCATGGAACCAGATGCCCGGTTCCCTCCGGGGCTACACATACTGTGGTGCCGTTGTTGGGGCTCCGTGGGTGTACAGTGTCGCGTTGCTCGTGAAAGGCTCCCACAGGTGTGTGCGCAGGATCGGGCTGAACTCCCGCGGGCAGCGTGTGTGGGGCAAGGAGGGCCATGTACAAGGGCCACTGGTTGGGGTGCCCCAGGCACTTGTGGGTTCGGCACTGGGCGGTTGTGATGGTGAGCATTGTGAGCTGTGCTAGAGACACCCACCCACAATATTGCTGTTTTGGCAGCGTGCTTGCCACACCATTGTGAGGCCCTCCGTGCCACTAGCCTGGAGCTTTTGGAGCTTGGCCACCAGCCGGTTCTCCTAGTTCTCCCGCAGGCACATATGCAGGGGGCGTTTATGTGCATTGCTTGTTGGGGTTGTGTGTGCTTGGTGTTCGAGTCCCCGGCAGTGGGTTCAGAGAGCTCAACGCTAAGATGCTAGGGGACCACTGGTTGGGTAACCTACGGGCTGCAGCTGCTGAACAGACTTCGCACCACCAGCCTACTGTGCCCCGAAGGGCCATGGAGTGGCTTGCAAGAAGGGTACCCTGGCCGAGGGCGCCCCTTGACTAACTCCCGAGGGGCCCTGGGTGGTGGCTCTCGAGGCTTTCCTCCCATACCTCCAAGAACAAGGGGGGTCCTGGGCGGGTGGGAAGTGGCATGGTATGGTATGGTATGGTATGGTACGGTACGGTACGGTACGGTACGGTACGGTACGGTACGGTACGGTACGGTACGGTATGGTATGGTATGGTATGGTATGGTATGGTATGGTATGGTATGGTATGGTATGGTATGGTATGGTATGGTATGGTATGGTATGGTATGGTATGGTATGGTATGGTATGGTATGGTATGGTATGGTATGGTATGGTATGGTATGGTATGGTATGTTGTTGTTGTTGTGAAGGCACCCAGCACGTGCCGGCGGGAGAAATTGCCAGACACGCTCTCCCTGGGCAGGGCGCAAGGGAGCAGTCGGCCGGCGTCACGCTGGCCGGGCGTGTGCCGACAACGACCGAGGGGGGGGGGGGCCGCCGTGGAGTGGAGGGGGGGGGGGGGCGCGCGTGGAGGAGGGTGGGGCCACCTGTGGAAGTCACCCTGGAGCCCTCCCCCGTCTCGCGGGGGGAGAGTTACTCGTCCTGTGCGAAGCGGCTGTGGTGGGGGTGGAGGGCGGGGCGGTGACCTTGGGGTGGGGAAGGCACGCCCGGGTCCACGGACATTCCGCGCCTTGCCCGAACATCCCGCCGAGGTGGCCGTTCCTCGTGTGCGGCCGTGGCGTGGCCGGGGGCGCTGGCCCGTGCTTCTAGCCTTCTACGGGGGCGAGGGGAGGCCTGGGAGTTGCTGTCTGCCGGCGCCTAGTCACCTTTGCTGGAGCTGTGGTGTGGCCGCCTCGTCCCCGGTAGTGCGGGCGCGCGCGCGCGCGTCGGTCATGGGGGAGGGAGGGCACAAGGGCGGGAGCACAAGAGCACGAACATGGGTTTACAGTCGCTGGCGTGTCGTGTACGGTTCAGGTGCTGTCCCCTGGTGCCTGTCCCTGTGTCCTGCTTACAGGAGGCCGCGCGGCACAGCCGGCGGGGGGTCGAGGCCCGGGCCGGGCGCATGGGTAGCGGCGGGCGGCCGGGTCGGACGCGGCGCCATGCGGGTGCGGGGCCCGTGGCGGTCGCGGGGGGGTGCGGGCGGTCCAGCCGGCGGTCGGCAGTGGCCCTGAGCGCCCCACACAGTAGGGTCGGTGGGCGTGCCGGGGGAGGGCGCGTCCTGCAGGCCAAGCTGCGGAGGGCGTATGGTATGGTATGGTATGGTATGGTATGGTATGGTATGGTATGGTATGGTATGGTATGGTATGGTATGGTATGGTATGGTATGGTATGGTATGGTATGGAAAGGTACAGTATGGTATGGTATGGTATGGTATGGTACGGTATGGTTAGCTAGCAGACAAAATGTCGTCCTAAATTCCAACAAATTAAACTAGGCACAAACCTAGTGGTCACTGAACCAAGTGATCCCACAACGGCGATCCCACGAAGCTCCCACGAAGGTTCGGATTCCACTCCCTTAGTTTCATGTTCCTCTGGGTCACTAGAAACTCATTACTGCATCTAAAAAGCAAAGGCCATGAATCCGGATTCCCAGCCATACGCAGCCCTGCACACACAGATCCTCTGGCCCCTCACAGCACGTGTACGGCTGTCATCACATGTCCGATATGAAACGTGCAAGTCGTGCTCTGGTCTCCCGACTCTGTCGCCGTCAGGTTTCCAAGGCGGACGCCCCGCTGCGGGAGCTGGATGCCATTGAAGCCTTTGAAGGGGCCTGCAACCGCAAGCGCTACGACGATTACGGTGTTGGAACCGGAGGTGGTGCGAAGCCCAGGAACATGCTGCAGGGCCCTGGGCTGTCGAAGGCGAATGACTCCCCCGGGGTGATGATGATGGGAGGCGGGGCATGGCCCGTCAAGCTGTCGGATTTCTGTGGTACGATCATGGGAGAGCTGGATGAGGACATGGTCATGGACCTGTACCGGACTGGGGATGGCATGGGGCTGCTGACGGAGGTAAATTGGTGTAGGCAAGGACCGTCCGTAGGGAGCCAGATCTTTTTGCATTTTTCCTCATAAGGACAGGGCTTAGGGACAGCAACCCTTTGGAGATGACCGACGACGGTTGGGGGGGTAACTGATGGCGGTTGGAGGGTGACCGACAGCTGTTGGAGGGTAACCGACGGCGGTTGGAACTAACCCTGAGCATTCTATTTTGTCTGTGTGACGGAGGGATTTTTTTCCCCCTTTCAGATTGGGCTGCTGTAGGGCGGGTTGGCCCAGGAATCGGGAGACTGTCCGCACGCGGGGACCGTGCCACGAGGCATGAGGCGTAGGGCGCATGACAACAGGCATGCAGCGCGCAGCGCGGAGGCAGTGGCAGGTGCAGGAGGATAGCTACCCCCCCCCCCGTGCGCCATTGTGAGAGTGTTCTGACGAGAGGGGGACAGTACCGGACACGCGTGCGCGCACGGTGCGTATGCTGGAGGTGTTGTACAGACCACATCCGACCACCGCCAGGTATGCGTGCAGAAGGCACGCGGCAGCACCCCAAACCATCCAGAAGGCACCAGGTACTGGACTGTTTTGAAGTATGTGCGTCTCGGCTTCGCCGCGTTGCGACCTGTTGTACTGTTGACGATGCCAGAGTGATTCTGGAAGGTAGCAACAACCGCTGAGTTATGGCCAAGGCACAGTAGTGTGTTGCACGGACCCTTGTGACACACATATTGGGGGTAAGAAGTCCGACGTGTTGGCCAAGGGACAGCTGGTGTCCGGGTCGGCTCACCCCGCCCCCCTCCCCCCCTTGTGCAAGCGCGGCCTCGTCTGAGCATACTGGCCCTGTGTTACCGGCATTTTTGGGACTGCCATCTTTGTGGTCCGCAATGTGGAGTCTCCAGACCGACAAGGAGCCAGGGCAGGGCTGTGCTTGTACAGGAAAATGGACAAGTAGGAGGGTCAACCCTCCTCCCCCCCCCGCGCGGGACCAACAAAAAGATCAGAGTAACCCAGCGTGCCTATGCTTATTGCCGAGGGTCACATAAGGCAACGTCAATTGCCAAGGCTCCATGTATGCTCGGGCTATTACTCATGGCGGGTCTGTTGCCCAAGGCGAGGTCTGTTGCCCAAATGTGCGTGTTTTTTTTTTGGGGGGGGGACGCATGCCATAGTCCAATATTGCGCAATCGTCGACTCTTTGCAAGTCACAAGGCGCCGTCAGACGCAGTCACACATCTGATTAGATGTCCAGAAGGGGGCCACTGGTGCCCCCACCGATTAGGTTTCGGTTCAGAGCCAAACCTTTAGGCTCTGTCAGAATCACTCTTGATTACCTACCCTGCGCCTCTTCCTCCTGGTTTCGCTAACATCTGTGTTGAACCCATCATTATCCTCTACTGTGCCCAGGACAATTGCGTGTCCACGTTCTCATGCCTCGCAGCACATCAGGTCGCAATGCGTGTACACACACTTCCGCTTGGTGCGGGGCAGAAAAGGTGCAGGGGGTGCCATCAGATGGTGGCAGGCCTCAGGCATGGCGCCTCTTGGCCGTCGAACGATGATGGTCATCATCCTCTGGAATCACTGCACCATTCACCACGGCACCGACCCTGACAGACATCGGTGTTGCGCTCAGGAATGACGCACAGATAAGGCCCTGGAGCCGCCGCCAGGAAGTGGTGCAAGTCGCCATCCCCTGCCCTGAGCTGCCACGAGACACTCCTGCTCCTCTTGATTGCGCTGTGGTGTTGCCCTGCCCTCGCGGCCTTTCCTCGCACCCGCGCGTGTCTCACTTGCCTCCGTACTGAACTCTTAAATGAAACGGCGCCTCTCGGCCACAGAGGGACAATGAGGGAGTATTCGCACCAAGCACACACCGTGCAGGGTAGGTGAACAGGTAGGTACCCTGGCAAAAGGGTCCACATTGGAAGGTCCTGTAAAGGCTGGTGCGTGTAGCTTGGTGGCGAGCTATTACTTGCTAGATGCTTGCTAGTATTGATTGGATGGTTCACTTAAGGAGTGGCTTTGGCTTGCAGGTCACAATGTCATGAGTATATCCGATCACAGTGATTCTCCTTTCTCCTTTTGGAGCTTCTGAGCCAAAAAAAATTTGATCAATCTAGGATGTCCTTGATGTGTTGGGATTCGTTGCCCAAATGTGTGTCTACTGCCCCAGCGACAGCGCGCCCACGGCCACGTCTGTTGTCCAAGTGCCCAACTCTGCGTCTATTGCCCAAGGCTGCGTCACAATAGATCTGCTAGTGCAACCGGGGCACGGAGTTCGGCGCCCCCAAGGACCATCATCACACTGCGATCACGCAACGGCTGCATCTTTCGCCGTGGATGGATGCCATGTCAGAAGATGCACCATTTGACCGGCGGGTGGTCGCTGCAGGGGGCGGAGTTCTACACTTTTTGAAAAGGTCATAACACGTGTTAATCAAAATCAGGGGCGTGTGGGGGGGGGGGGGGGGCTGAATTGTATGAGATGCAAATCCCCGGCAGTAGAACTGAGCGGAATGCCCCCGTTGCAGGAGCCGAGGGTTGGGGGGTGGGGGGGCTACGCAAACGGCACACCATGCCACATTCAGCACAGCCCCAACACACCAACTACTGGGCTCCGCGAACGCGGAAACGACACCAGCAAGAGCACCGGCCGCAGCGGCCGACAGAAAGTAGCGACCCGACGCAACATGCGAAGGGAAGAACGGGTGACTGTCCAGGGCCCCGTAAAGGAGCAACAACCCGACGGAATGTCACACAGGGGGGCTGCGCCTATGTTCTGGGGGTTGGGTTCTGTGGTACCCTTACGCGCCTAAGGCAGTCATCTGGGGGCAGAGGCTGTAAAACGGTGGAAATGGTGCCCTACCACCACTCCAAACGTTCATGTTCGAAAAATTTGTGCCGTCAACCCCTTTCTCTCTTACGCCATGTCTGCGCCGGTTGATCAGGGGCTGGCCGTTAGGAACTTGGTTTCACCAGATGTGTATTTTGTGGTTTGATTCAATGCATGGACCCTTTTGGGAATGCTTTTGGATGCGTCCAATGTTGCTACGGCACATGCCGCACTTGTACCCCCCCCCCCCCTTTGTATAAGCTACGCCCTTGTCCAAGCTACAGTAGGCGTAGGGACTGTAATAATTTTGTACACAATTTAATTACGTACGAAATGTAGTGCGGCCACATAAGACATGGGTTT